>JAVTVY010027342.1:0-114791 GCA_036873755.1 Hanleya hanleyi | reverse complement strand
ATTTTATGCCAATAAATGAAGTTTATTCAACGAAGTGGTCGCCAATTTACATATCTCTTTTCTGCAAATCTGTATTCAAATTACTGAAGACAACAGAAGGAAAGACCGTGATATTGTACCAACAATCTCTAGTTCTGTTTATTATTATTCTTTTTCTTCTTATTATTATTCCAAGCACTTTTTTCTTTTCGGAAATACGACATGAAGCCTTTGAGATAGAGCTTAGATATTCGGCACACGTTTAAACCCAAGTCTGAAGATGTGCATATTTGTATCCAAAAGTGACCTTGACCTTGACCTATTGATTTATAGGGCAGTAAAGTCAAAACTGCCAATGCGAATATAGGTCGAACGGTTAAGAACGAGCAGCGGAGATTTAGAATGCAGATGTTTGTTATCATCTACAACAAATTGAGTCATAAAATAAGTAGGTCATGACGGCAGGTTCCGAGTTCTCTCCCCTGGCAATGCTTTTCTTGTCGGAGGATTGCAGGATACATTGTACAACGTATCTGTGGGAAACTTTACGGTTCGTAAGTTTTATGCATGGCCATGCTCCCGTTTCTTATTCAGGGTGTTACGTAACAGGGTAAAGGAGTTGTGTCCCTTTATCTATTTTGTGCAACCTGCCATTTCATAATAGCGGAAGTTACAGAGGTGAGTCTTGCAGCATTTATGAAGACTTCCATGTCCTAAAATAATATGACCTTGAATTTGACCTTTGACCTCTAGAATCGTGCCCATATGAGGTCAAAGTTTGATGGACGATACTCGAACGGCTGATGCGATCAGTCTGCCAACTGGGTCAGTTGACTTGCGTGACATGCCGAAACTACAACTCCAATCCGCGCCAAATTAATAGGACATTGAGGGAATATATATATATGTATTTGCCCATGAAATGTCAAGAATATAGCTTTGATAGGTTTAGAGATATTAAAAACTTCAAATTCCCCGAAATATTAAGCCGTTAAATGGTCACATGTTGATTTCATCTATTCAATGGATGTTGTCAATTTCGCTATAACGATTCGGCTGTAGCACTCGAGGCATCTGGTGTTCGTAATTAAATAAATGTCGTCTTACATGACGGGGCCGGCTCAATTTTGGAAACCGTTTATCTCTTGAACCGCAATAGATACGGATTTCTAATTTGTTGCCTGGTACTTCCTATAATGAGTTCTTTCGTTGACAATAGCTCCGTACAGAGAAAAGTAATTCGGGAAAACTTGAAAAGTTACGACAAAGACGTTAGTTTGATGTGTTCAATTATCATTAATCGACATCGCCTATGCAACATGACATGAACTTAATTTCCAGCGAAACGATACCTTTTGGGGACTTCATGGAAAGACCGTGCCATTGTACCAACAATGTCTAGTTATTATTATTATGCTATCCAAATTTGTGTCCAACGAAACGTCTTCAAAGCCTCACTGTAGAGCTTAGATATTGGGCACACGGTTAGATATACGTCTGAAGTTATGCATATTATTTGGACAAATGACCTTGACCTTGACCTAATAAGATATGAGCGAGCAAAGTTAAATATTATTTTGCGAATATTGAGCAAACGGTTTGGAAGACGAAGTTGACATTTGGAAAGCATGTGTTTGAAGTTTTCTCAACAAAATGAGCGAATAAAATAAGTGGGTCAGACAGGCAGTTTTCGAGTTCTCTCCCCTGGTGCTGTTTTTCGTGTCGTCTGTGTACAGCCAAAAATAAAGAACATATCTAAAGGAAAGTTGATGGTTGCTAAGTGTTAAATATGGCCATGCTGTAGTTATATTTTTGAATTGTTACGTAACAAGAAGAAATAGTTATCTCCCTTTTAATGTTTTTCAAAACCCGGTATTTTATAAGGAAATAAGCTACGGCACTGATACTCCTAATATTAATGAACACTTTAATGACCGAAAAGAATGTGACCTTAAATTTGACCTTTGACCTCTGGGAGCGTCTTAGTATGAGTGCAAAGTTTGACGGTCAAATCTTAAACGGCTGATGCCATCAGTCTGAAAATGAGGTCACGTGACCTACATTACGTCATAAGGTCAGCACTTGTGCCAGAATTCGGCTTTGACCTTGATCTTTGAAGTGATGAGCATCCAAATATCGAAAATACGGCTTCCATTTACTGAAAAAGTAACACACTGACAACTAAGAAACAATGACACAATAGTAAGCATAATAGTGTCTTTCTTTTGGCGCTAGTTATGAATCGATCCGAAGTGACCTTGACCTTGAATATCGAACAATGTAAAAAACATTGTTCGCGATTTTCTCAAAAATTACAACACGCAGGTATCTGTAATTTAGTACATTTGTACCCCATGATACAGGTATGACGTCACTGAATTTTTAACTTGACCTTGACCTTGGTTCTTGAGATATAGCCATCGACAGCTTTGCGACTACAGCGCCATAGCTCGAAAACTGTTGAGAATTCCAAGTTGAAATTTGCACATGAATGTAGGTCATTATATGACGTAACAGAAAAACATTAGAAGCCATCAAGATATACCAGAAAGAATAGAACATAATTAGCAATTTTTGAAATTTACGCTTTACTCAAAGTATGTATGAGGGAATATATATATGTATTTGCCTATGAAAGTTCAAGAATATAGCTTTGATAGGTTTAGAGATATTGAAAATTCAAATTTCCCAAACTATTAAACCGTTAAATGGTCATATGTTGATTTCATCTATTCAGTGGGTGTTGTCAATTTCGCTATAGCGATTCGGCTGTAACACTCGAGGCATCCAATGTTCACAATTAAGTAAACGTCGTGTTACATGACGGGGCCGGCTCAATTTTGTAAACCTTTTATCTCTTGAACCGCAATAGTTACGAACTTGTAATTTGCTGCCACTTACTTCCCATACTGTGTTCTTTCGTGGACAATGACTCCGTACCGGGCACAGTAATTGTGGAAAACTTGAACAGTTACGAGAGAGCCGTTAGTTTGACATAACACATCATAGACAGAGGGTTAGAGATCCTGGTATTCGGAAACAAACAGGGTGAATAATTTGCTTCGCCGGAAGTGCGCGCGTCTGTCTTCAAATACGCGCGAGTGTTCCTTTCACGGATGCAGCGTAGTGAAATAGCTGAGCTCGGCAGGGATGGCATTAGGGATGGCATTTAGGTGTCTAGGATTAAAGTCCCTAAAACGAGGGAGTATTTGATGTCGCCGTTTACGTGGAATGTTCCCAGATGAAGTACGAATGGACTGTACACAGAAGGTAGGCAATTTTTTTACTAATTTACGAACAATACCCAGTCGACTAAAATTGCGCGCCACATGACGTAAGTTCACCGGCATCTCTGCAACTGCATCTCGTCGTTGTTTGTTTCACACGATTCTAGGCTGAAGTTTCTGGTGCAGGTCATCAATTTTGATTGAGGGAATATCTACATGTGTTTGGAATTGACAGTAAGAATGCATTCGCATTGTTGCAGGCAGGATACAATATCCGCCCCCAATTAGCATGCTGTTTGAAGTATGTTGATGCACGCGAAGAAATAAGTATTGAGCGACATATATTCAGTGCCCAGATAGAGCGGACTCATACAGAAAACCATAGACTTTCAATAGATTATCTTTTAGCAATTGTTTGGATAACGGCACATAACGATGAAAGTTCACACTCGATCTAAGGCTCTCGCAATCTTAACAAATTAAACTTTCCGGAAAATGTGTAGTATATGCCACATCACGATACAGCGAAATAATACCTATGGGGGACGTCAAGTAGTTCTTGTCTTTCTTCGGCACATTCCTCAACCATCTTCATCTTATCTGAACTAGATGAAACTTTGTAAACTATAGATAAAACATTGGGGCCTAGGATTTTTACAATCTATCAGATCAATTTCGAATGCATCCTGCGTATTGCAACATTATCATTGCGCCCGTAGTTATAAAACCGATTTAAAGTGTAGAATATGAAGGAGATCCAGCTGATTTGAGAGGCATTCATGACTGGAAGTTTTGGAAGTCTTTATCATATGAATAGTCACAATAAAAGTGTGACTGAGACACATCATACTCCAGATAACGACTTAATAACGAAATTCGTATGTATTAAGAATACTGATCAGCGATACGGATTTGATTGTTTTGGAACATAATGATGTCTTGCCGGTGTAGAGGCTAAGAATGTCCGGTGGCTAAGAGTGTCCTGCTCCTATCTTTTAACCGAGCTAGGACACTTTTCTGCACATTGGGGAAAAGTGTCCGTCCTTGGTTGCAATAGAAAAGGATAGGAGAAGGAACACTAATCACCAGGTCATTCTTATCCACCACACCAGCATCATTGAAAATTGTTGACCGCTTCTCTCCTGCAGGAACCTAGCCTAGGTTTACGTATTATTATATTATTTAATTTGGTGGTAATTCAATTACAAGCCGTCGTCCATTAAAGAATATCCGCGTTCATAATCCAAAGATATATTAAATTATATGAATTAGGTCGTGTGATTATGGACTCGGATATTCCCTCCCCACTGGACGATGGCTGAATATTGAATGACGAACTAGATTGTATTTGGAACACTTCGCACCCTCAATGAAATAATCAGTATTGTGTTTTGTCGTCACTTATCATGCCCACTGAGTTAATACAATGTATCTTGAAGAAAATTATGCCAAATATTAATGACACAAGAAAGTTCTAAGAAGTATAACAGAGGGCAGAAAAGATGAGCTGCTTCGAAATGTGGTATACGATGCCTTCGAGAGGAGATGTTCCATATTGAAAATACTATCGCCACAGTTTACATATCATGTATCCATATGCTTCACAAGTAATTTACTTCATTTTTAAAGAACCAGTTAGAACCAGTTCTCAGCCGCTCTTCACACTAACCCATCTCATATCCAACCACTGTTAGTGAAATTATCACTTCCAGTGTTTTTCGAAGTTTTCAAGTCATACTGGAGGCACCTATCCTTTCTCAAACAATTGTGAAATAATATTTGTATTCAAGTAGAGCTATAACACAGCCAGTATTTTGACTTAAATGAAGCTGAATAATATCAGTCCCGTCAACCGAAGGACAGATCAAAGATGATAAGCACTTCGAGTCAGCAGATTTTACATTTTACAAGTTTTTACTTTTGAAGCCTGTACTTTATTCCTTGTTCGATACAGTCACAATCTCATGACCTCAGATTAGTAATAACGGGGGCCTGTATAGAATCGATGGACATCCAACAACGTGTGCCAAACGACGTTCATTTGATATTACACTTTATGAACTCATTGTTTTTTATTATTTCAGGCGTATGTTTGGTGAGTGTGTTTCTCGTTGCAGGTGAGAAAAATATGGTGCGAGCGATTAATAAAATGTATCCCCAGAGTATGGTATTGACATTACGTAGTTTATTTGATATCCCACTCCACGATCTTCAACATTATTTATAACAAATTCAGATGATTTTTTATTCGAGTGTTGTTTTTCCATGGTTGGTAGTTACAATTTCACTGAGAGAATCAATTCCAAAACAGACATCTTATGGGTCACGCCTAATTGATCTCGGTGGTTTCTCGATAGTGAGATTTACAATAAATAATTGAGCATATATATATATAAGAACGGCCACGGGCACCAAGTTTGCTCCCACTTAGGGGTCACGTCCAATCGATCGAGACGGTTTCTCGATAAACTAGTAAAACCGATAAATATCTCGTCTCGAAGGGTCCCGGTTTATCTCTATCGATTGTTGTCCCGGTTTGCTCCCGGTTTTCTCTCGAAGTAAAAGTCCATCTCGATCCCCCTCGAAATAATTTTCTTCGAGAATGAAATGGAGATGCCTTCAAATGAAGGTTGAACCATTCGGAAGACGTATGCTCGCTCTATATGAACTTCTCTGCGGCAGCGAGACAAATCCCGGCGAGTACATATGCTTTAATCCATGGATAATGAAGTACAATGAACATCTTCATTATAACATTATTTTGTTATTCCGTCTAGAGATCTGTAGTCGCATACTTGTTCTGACAGCGCAATTTTGATGTATGGAAAGGTAAAAAAAAACATCACCAACTGAATTATATAAGTTGGCTCATTATTATTCAGTGTAAATTATTTCGAACCTGTTTGAGAATTTGAATCACTTTATTAGATATGTCCACGAACTGCGAATTGTAATAAATTATACAAGTCTGGAATAAAATTCAATATGTTCTTCTGAAAGTATATCAGAATGGGAGGTTTTACTTGATATTACTTATTTGATAGGATCTTAACTTGAAAAATTACTGTTTCACGTCTCTTCAAAGATTTCCCCGGTTTTCAGAAATGCAGCAGCTTTTAAGACCACAGGAAAGGCTGGTAATGCATTGAAAATCGGATAATATAAACATATACGCGCGATCGAAGTGTTTGAGCATTCCATATAAGCTTTTCGCACTGACAACACGTGGTATTGTTGTAGTGAAATGTACATGAACGTTGATTTAAAGCCTGATTGCACTCTGAATTGGGCGCTAATTATATTCATTTCCCTCTCTCTCTCTTCGCTGTTGTTTCAAGCCGACGGTTTTCACAGACCGACTGTGGTGTGGATTATCAACACTTCTTGTTCCAGTTGTCATTATTCTCGCTAACCTCTACCAGGCAAGCTTATATCCGAAATAAACTCTGTTGATATAATCTCCTTACTTGAATTATATTTGAAGACAGTAATTCTCAGTAAAATGGAATCTGCAACGAATAATACAAAATTATAAAACAAATTACATACCGAGGTTAAAACATCAGTCAAACACTTCATTTTTCGGTTGAAACGATCCATGTTTGGCTTAAAACAATTTTATGGAATGTTACTTTGTTAGAAGTACAAAAAAATTCAGTGTCACTAATTTTGTAGGGCAAAAAACGAAGAAAATCGATTTCATCTCTTACATAGGATGATACAAATATATACAAAAACGTTTTATTTTCAATGGATAGTAAAGCATGGAAATAGAGATTTTAATTATTTTTCCAATTTTCCCCGTTGTCCGTTGATTTTCTATTTGTTGTTTCGTGTTTTGATTTCAAACAGCTCACTACAATCAAACATCAAGACAATATTTGAATAAAAAATGAATGTACAGGGGTAAAGCGGAAATGTCCTCTTATTTTCGTTTCATTCAGCGATAACCAGATGAAAAGGAATTCCAAAAGGGACTGAACTATATCAAGAGAAAATCTCAACATCGTTTCGTTCATTTTGCTATTAGTTTAGTTCTGCTCGTTTTCCAAGCGAAACGATTTGTCAGGCGAAGCGATAAATGAGAAAAACGTTTCGTTTAACGTTGACCTCGAGCAACATATCCGCATGCAAACGTTTTTAGTAAACAAAACGCTTTCGGAAAACGATACGATATTGAAAAGATCAACAATGCTAAAATTTGAGCACTCCAACGCTTTCGTAAGCGAAACAATTTTCTACTAACAAACGGTATTAAAACGCCAAACGTTTTCAAGAGAGAAACGATGTGTTACCTTAACAAACGCCAAGACATTTTAAGGTTAACAGAGAGTAAAATAACACAAACTGAAAGCTACTTCAAGGAAGCGATACTAAAAAAGGTAATTATGTGCCTCTTACCATAGCCAAGAAGAAATATCTTAGATCCCAGAATCCCCTGGGGGGCATACAGTATGCATGTTCTGTTTGTCGGCCATAATCGGCCGGATGAGCACATGGAGTTTTCAACACAATGTTTCACGCAAGTAAAGTAACTTTCATGGTTAGGAAATATGGACAGTGCTTTTCCAAACAATGAAGGAGCACTGCCTCGCAGATTGATCGTCAGAAATTCCCTGAATATATCATCACCATAACATCTATTATACATCACCAGGACAACACACATAGTGTAACCCAGGCTATACAGGAGATGTGCAAGTGCTGCCATCCCAACTTGGTACAATTTTTTCACACCAGGAGAGAACTTCTCCACTGAGCTGTGACGAGAACCTGAAATGACATATATGAAATAAATCCGGCAGGGATAAAAACTTTATCCAGTTGACGCTAAAGAATACTATCATTCCTAAGAAATACGTTGTCATAGCGTGCAAATTCATGTCTCGGTAGTTATCAATTATTCATTCCAAGTTAGCGGTGCGTGGAATCAGCATTGATTCCCAACGCGATCAATATTCCAATTTAATGCTCTGCGGGCACACTCTTATAGAGAGAACCGAACGCGCATCCTCCGTTAAACCTTTGGGTGATTTGGGGTGTAGTCTCCCTAAATATTTACTTTATCCCTAATTACAAGCGTCTAGTCAGTCATCCATAATTCAGCCGTCGTCCATTATAGAATATCCGCGTCCATAATCCAATGACCTATTCCATCTTCCATATAACAGTATTAGCACCAAATTCAAAAAGACAATCATAGTATACATAAAAATAGGCTTGTTTCCTGCAAGAGAGAAACGGTCAACAGTTTTCAATGATGCCAACGAGACATCATGATGTTCCCAAAATATCAAATCCGTATCGCTGATCAGTATTCTTAATCCATAATATTCGTTGTAAAGTCGTCATCTAAAGCTAAGGAGCGGAAACTTTCCACGCAATATCTTTGTGTCAATCTCTATGAGATAACGGAAAAAAATCCAGTGGGCGCTTTACTTGGCATTCGTCAATAATAGAAAGACCTATTTCGTATGATATTTAGTACCAATTCCGAATATATATGATATAAAAATAATAAAATATAACCCACTCTGGTGTCCTACAAGAGAGAAGCGTTCAACGGCTTTCAATGATGTCATCAATGCTTTTCTATACTTAAAATCCATATCACTGACAATTATTCTTTATTCGGATGAATGCTGAGTCGTTTCCAGTATATGTATCTCAGTCACCCTTTGATTACGAGCATCGTGGAGATGTAAAACGCATGATATTCAAACGGCCCCTAGCCACGGGTTAAGCGGAATTAGACACTGGTTACAAAACGTAGAGCCAGTAATCTTGCACTCTACGGTCATATTTGCCGTTGGTGTACGATATTTATCACAGAATTTGAGAAACTTTGAATGGAGGCTTTTTGTGGTATACCATGTTTTACAAGTTTCTGTTTTAATGTTCTGTGGCGTTGATTAAATTCGTCACAGTCTGCACATTATCTAGCAAATACTAACATGCGAGATATGTATACTCCATATTCAGTTCCTTCTGGAATACTGCTATGCAGAAAAAGGTAGTTAACTATGTCAAAATTGTAATCATCTTTCTTGTCGTAGAGCCGACGTGAAAGAAAGCCCTGATCATTCTTGCCCAGGTATAGATCGAGGTATGTTGTTCCATTGTACTATCAGTGGTTTGCTTGAAATCCATTGGAAGGCGGAGGGGGGTAAATATCCTTCACCGCGTCGCTAATATAGGGATTATGCAGCGTTAGGATATCGTCTATATTGCGCTTGGTGAATGAGAAGAAACGGGCTTTGGGATGTCCACATGAACAGCTGCAAAAATAGCATGGCTGTTATCACAGGGATCATTTTGGTTCTTGTGATGTTTTCAGAAACATACAGTTAGTATATTTGTCTGTGGAGTCAGATGACTTCAGATCGGTACACCAACATCGTTCTGACGTTCCACGCGAAAAGGTAACATATATGAACGGGCAATTTTCCAAGAAAGAATCCGGTAACATTCGAAAAGAAAGCCATCGTGACTTGCTTTGGATAATTGTGCGGTCGATTAGCATTGACATTACCTATAATATTAGATCATCAGATTTCAACTCCATGGATCACGTCTGGCAGACAATGAGACCATAATATGTCTATGGATGTTCTCTCCATGTCCATAATGCACACAGCTAGTGGCTTCTTGTGTGGAAATATGGAAAACTACCCAGATTTTTAACTCCAAAATGTCATGCATCAATACCGGGATGTTTACGTCGATCGGTGACTTTCCACACCGAACCGCGACATAAAAACGAGCGAACAATCACCATAATGGACCCAGGAACAATTGTTAAATTTGAAAAGACAACCATTGTTGCGGTCGATGACAACCATTGTTGTGGTCGATGTTCTCACGTTGGCTAGATCAAAGATAGAGCAGCTGTGAAATACAACAGTTCCATTGCATATATATTGTG
This sequence comes from Hanleya hanleyi, assembly GCA_036873755.1. Taxonomy (NCBI): domain Eukaryota; kingdom Metazoa; phylum Mollusca; class Polyplacophora; order Lepidopleurida; family Hanleyidae; genus Hanleya; species Hanleya hanleyi. The sequence goes on along the minus strand of JAVTVY010027342.1, from coordinate 104,660 downwards.
AATCAAAGTTTAACAAAATAAGAAATCTCGATTATATGGGAAATATTCACATAATCAACTCGCCAGAGATGGTTTTATCTGTCAAAGTTTATTTTTTTTAAACCAATCTATATGCATAAATATAATCTTCAGAATTGCACATGATGTATATTTTCTCAATCAAATATCGCACGGCAGAAGCATATACCGGTTAAACATGATTTATGTTTGTATATATTGTAACACAATTGTTTCTCTTATCAATCAGCATATTGAGTAATGCATAACAATAATTTTGCTAAATTTTGATTGTCATATTTCAGAAGTTGGATAATTTGCCAGAAGCTGACATAATTATTTTTTTCCTGCTAAACGATGGGAAATAGATATCTTGGAGGGCTATATATTCATGTAGCTACTCGGAGATTAGCTATCCTGATATCTGGGAGATTTACCTATTTTTGTTGTTTTGATATTATGGAGATTGACCTTTTTGATATCGTGGTGGAGATTGAGACTTAGATTTGAATATTTTGACACTTGTCCGGAAGATTGGACTTTGGAGATAGAACTGTGGAGATTAGATATCTTATTACAAAGCCACTAGCAGTGCTGGAGATTTCGAATTGTTTGTGTTTTTTTAATTCAGACATCTGGTATCTTAAGCCATCAGCATTTGATATCTTGGGACATTAAATCGCTGATATTTGATATCTTGGAGATTGATCTTTTTGAAGGTGGAAATCATAGCATAGGTTAACCGGGAGACTATACTGTGAAATCATGTGGGTCTGTCAGTATGTTGGCACCTCTTCTCACTTCCCTTGATTAGGTGACAATTCAATTGTTCTCGAGCTGACATTTTGCAATTTGATACAATATCGTGAATGAAGGGTATCGATTGCATGCAACATAGAATTTCTGTTGGCATTTATACTCCAAACTTTATCTTCATGCTGTACAAACAGGGAGTTCACTCATTCATTCATCAGGACGCTCAAAATGATAAAGGTTAGGCACTACAACTTCTTTTCGTTATTCCTTTGCATTATGCTTCAGTCTGCAAATATTCACAATCCATTCAATCTACATTTCCATGCACCAACAAGATTCACAAACAATATATTTCCCAGATACACATATTTCGAACAATATGACCAACAGCGATTATTAATGCTGGCGACTGATGTTGAGAAAAATCCTTGTTCATTCTTCAATAATTTGCATGGTCGACCATCCTATGTAATATCACAAAGAAAGTGCTCTGTTCCCCGGTGAGTCAAGGTGGCGTCAATGCTTAAGTAATTGTTTACTTTTCTGCTTGCAAACATGTACTGAATCGGATGTATAATCATGGACAAAGCACAATTTACATAAAATTGTGTATCAAGGTTATGTTAAGTTATTGTAGCCTTCCTACCATATTTGCATTGTACATCACAGTCATGATGGAGACCATAAGAATGCGTTGTGTGTAATTAGCGATAAATACAGATCTATATACCCTCCCCGTCTGGTATCTCCAACTGAAGCACACTGTTATACATGTATACCAATTTTCACAATCATGTACATGTGATATTTGGCTCTTATCGGAGAATTGGAGCGATATGCAAGAGTACAATAGTAAACGGAAGAACTTCTTGCTACATGTATCACTTAGCATTAATATAGCCACCTCATTAGCGACTGCCTCAGGACCCTTGGTCCTCTGGTTTTGTTAGGTTATTCTCAGCGATCCCAAAACTATACCGAAGACAAAAAAAAAAAAATTGGTAAATTACAGTTATATGAGAGTAGTGCCGACGTACAAGGATCAACTGGTATAAAGCGCAATTATCAATAAAATATACGATTATTACGATGTATTGGTTATGTTGGGGCCATATGTGAGATGGGTATTGTAATTATAATTAGATACTATTTTTCACGCATGTCATGATACAACGGATTTTAAAGTAGAAATGTACTAATACGCAACGATGCAACGATGTTTATTTATTAAGGAGTCACGTCCAATTAATCGCGACACTTTCTCCGTGCCTTCGAGATGGATCGAGAAATTTCTCGGCTGAAATCCCGACGGAAGAACCGGGATTCCTCTCGGTTTGCTCTCGGTTCTACCTCAATCGAAACGTTCTGGTTTTCGAGATGGATACGAAACTGATCGGCAATCTCGAAGGGGTCCCGGTTTCAATATGTCCGTGTTTTGTTACCGTTAACTTGGCCTACCTTAACATCTCATGCGATCAGAGTGCTGCGCGGGCACCAAATTGTTGGGGCGCTCGTCACCTACATATATCGCAGCCAAAATATAATTCAGAAAACGAATTTTTTAAAACATGTTTTCCATGCTATATCGTTTAATCGATATATCTATGTCCTGATGGTTCCTGAATTCAACTGAACGGAAACTTTCATTTATCTATATATAAAGTATGAATATTTAATTGTTGAACTTCTCTCACACCGATAATTGATTGTATATCTGACTAGTCTCCGTCGCGTAATAAATGACACATCAACTGGATATGATCTGAATAATAACGAAATGGAAGCATGCATTAATTATTGTTCTATAATTTTTTTTACCAAGCATGGGTCGTTTAAGCCGAAAAATGAAAGCTATGTTAACTGTTTGACCTCGGTGTGTAATTTGTTTTATAATTTGGTAGTATTGAGTGTAGATTCCATTTTTTGAGAATTACTGTCTTGTGAAAGAGGTTATATCAACAACGTTTATTTCTGACATAAGCTTGCCTGGAAGTGGTTAGCGGAAATACTGGCAATCGGAACAAGAGATGTTGATAATTCACGCCACAGTCGGTAAGTGAAAAATCGCTGGCTTGAAACAATAGCGAAGAGAGCGGCGTTAATTTCTTTGAGATAAAAAAAATGAAACGACACTGTTGGCGGGGTCTTAATAATATACCCTGGTTCTATTATTTATTGCTGATTTCATGTCCCTAGGAAATTAACCAAATAATGAAAGTAATTACCGCCCATTTCAGAGGGCAATCACGCTTTATACCAACGATTACATAAATTTTACTATAAACGATACTGCGTGTTGTTTGTCCGAAAACTCCGATCGAGCGTTTATGTTTATATTCTCCGGTTTCCAGTGAATTACCAGACGCTCCTGTGGTCTTCGTAGTCTCTTTATTTCTGAGTACACGGGAAATCTCTGACGATAAAGATTTCACATTCTGATACTTTTTTCAGAGGAACATATGGAATTTTATTCTAGACTTTCAGAATTTATTTCAATTCGCAGTTCCTGGACGTATTTTATAAAGTGATTCAAATTCCAAAAACAGGTCCAAAATAACGAAATAATAATTAGCCAGGTTATACATTTTCAATTGGTGATGTTTCCTTCTTTCCATTCATACCGTTCTGAGCAAGTATATGCGACTACAGATCTCTAGACGGAATAACAAAATAATATTAAATTATTCATGCTCAATCTAATTCATTATCCGTGTTTAGCTCATATGTACTCACCGAGATTAATCTATCTGCCATAGAGTATATATATAATTACAACACATATAAGGGAAGTGAGAAGAGGTGCCGACATACTGACAAAGTCACATGGCTTCACAGTATAGTCTTGTGGTTAACCTATTCTAAAGCACACACCAAGAATCTAACGATTCGTGATATGTGTTGTATCTCAGGTACGCTTCTATTGTACCTGTTCATGTGGCAACTTGGATGACATGATCACACGGCCCCTAGCACCGGCATAAGCGGTATTAGATACAAATATAGAGAGCTGTGATGAAAATGCTCTGACAACTCGTATATTGGTAATTGATGCGCTGTGTCGCTGTGACAACTCGTAGACTGGCGATTGGTGAGCTGTATCGTCGTCAGATGAAAATGACGGCATTTAACACAAAAGACTAGTCTGTAAGGCCCGATGTCGACCAAGCATCAGCTTCCCACAAATGCCAACATATATCAAAGACCAAAAGGTCTGTACAGGGGGCGGGCCTCGGGGACGAATCGTCTACCAGCAGAATCTCGCCATATACAGGTAAAAATTACAACACATATAAGGGAAGTGAGAAGAGGTACCGACATACTGACAAAGTCACATGGCTTCACAGTAAGCATACGCTTTTCGAATGGTACAAACTTTCATTTGATGGCATCTCGATTCCATTCTCGAAGCATGTCGAGTTATTACGAGGAGAATCGTGATGGTCTTGCGCTTCCAGAGAAAACCGGGAACAAACTAGGACAACAATCGATAGAAATAGACCAGGATATTTATCGGTTTTACTCGTTTATCGAGAACCCCTCTCGATCGATTGGACGTGACCCCTAAGATACCATGCTAATGGTACAAAGCACAATAGATCACTGACGTTTGGTGAACCTTTGTTCACAAGGGGGTCAGTGATTAGAAGTTTATGTATGGAACATCATCACGTCTTGTTGACACTGAAAATCTTGACCGCTTCTCTCTTGTAGGAAGGCATCTTGTAATTTTATTTCGTATACATTTGGAATTGGTGTTATCTGTCATACGAAATAGAATCAATTATATGTAAACGGCATTTTCAAACGACCCCATATTGAATTAATTTAGTGAGGGCCCATGTGTCCACCATTTTGAATGTAATTATTATGCTTTACAGCAATGATCATGCGAATAATCTCAAAGTGATTCAAAAATAATATGCTGTAATGTGATTTTGCTGAATGTCTGGCAAATATGTACGTTGGAATTCTGAAAAAGCCTTGATTTGGGGAATAGAAACTAAAACTGAAGGGTCTTTGTTACGAATTAAATTTGTGCATTACGAGTGCACGAATAATTTCCTAATAAGCCTAAATCAATAAACTTTGTTGTGAATTCATTCGGTTTTGAAATACGTAATTTAACTTGCTAAATATAACATATATTAGACAAATTATATGGAAAAACCGCATGAATCAGATGAAGGACTGGACCATAATGCATGGAGTGAATTAGCTCAAATTTGACAATGATGTACTTTGTGTTCCCAAAATATCTTGAAGGAGACACAAGAGATAAAAAAAATTGCAAACAGATGCCTCCATATATCCGCCATTTTCATTTTAACCATTATGTTTTACACTGAAAATTATTCGAATATCAAAATAATGAGCCTATAATGGAAAGCTATGATGTTGAATAATAAGATTAAGAGAAACATAGACTGGGGTGATAAAATACCTTGAATTTGACAGAAAAAGGATTATGTTTCAGGGTGTCCATGTGGGCGCCATTATAATGTAACCATGATGCTCTTCGCTCTGGACAACGCCGAATAATGATCTCAGAGGAATATGTTAAACTATAATGTGAAAGAGCTAGCTTTTGTCAAATGCACACAAAGAAGTAATAGTCTCCAGTATGCCAGGTTTGCAAGGCCCTATTTTTCTATACCTGGAACTAATTTGACTATTACATTCTTTATTCTTGGTAACACGTTATGATGGAATTCAGGGAGGAGAGTAATTGTTTTAATCGACATTTTGGGAACACCACTTCCTACATTATACATTGTTGTTATGGGCAACAAAATGGGTCAGAAAGCAACATGTGGCAATGAGAAGGTGGCGTGGATACATAAGCCGCGGGGGATATAAGAGGTTTGGGTGAGCATCCCATTGACCACATACATAGGTTGGAATAATTACTCGTATGAAACTCAGAGCTCCTTTCTAATAATAATGTCACCAATGGCCGCACATATGCAAGCGCTCATTTGGGGAGGGCCAATCCGAAGTCCCTTGAAGATATCGGTATCTACATGAAAAATAATTTATCATTTTAATTCATTTTACCTCAAAATGTGTTGGTAGATTCTTGACAGATTTATTTGAGCCCAAATAGTCCGACAAATTTCATTAAATAAAAGAGAGAGTGAATAATAAAAATACGTAAATGTGGAAAAATTGACGATATGACGTCATCGTTACGTCATAAAACCAGCATAACAGGAAGAGGGTATGATTTGTTGAATTAACAAACCTCAGGCAATGTTTTACTTTCTATAGTCTGAAGCTGTCCAGAATTGCTATTCACTCAAGAGGGCACTCAACTGCCACATAATTTTGGTGACGTTTTCAGGAGGGAGAATACAAATAACTTTTACCAGGTTCAATATATCTGTCATTTCTTTTCTTAATTAAAGGGCAGACAATTGGTTGGTAAGCGATTCGGAACTAATTTGACTATTACATTCTTTATTCTTGGTAACACGTTATGATGGAATTCAGGGAGGAGAGTAATTGTTTTAATCGACGTTTTGGGAACACCACTTCCTACATTATACATTGTTGTTTTGGGCAACAAAATGGGTCAGAAAGCAACATGTGGCAATGAGAAGGTGGCGTGGGTACATAAGCCGCGGGGGATATAAGAGGTTTGGGTGAGCATCTCATTGACCACATACATAGGTTGGAATAATTACTCGTATGAAACTCAGAGTTTCTTTCCAATAATGCCACCAATGGCAGCACATATGTAAGCGCTGCTTTGGGGAGAGTCAACCTGAAGTCCCTTGAAGATATCGGTATCTACATGAAAAATAATTGATCATTCTAATTCATTTTACCTCGAAATGTGTTGGTAGATTCTTCTCAATTCTATTTGAGACCAAAACGTTTGATCAATTTTATAGAGAAAAGAAAGACAGAATAAAAAAAGCAGTAAATGTGGAAAAATTGACGATATGACCTCATTGTTACGTCATAAGGCCAGCATAACAGGAAGTGGGTATGATTTGTTGAATTAACAAACCTCAGGCAATGTTTTACTTTCTATAGTCTGAAGCTGTCCAGAATTGCTATTCACTCAAGAGGGCACTCAACTGCCACATAATTTTGGTGACGTTTTCAGGAGGGAGAATACAAATGCAAATAACTTTTACCAGGTTCATTATATCTCAGTCATTTCTTTTCTTAATTAAGGGGCAGACAATTGGTTGGTAAGCGATTCGGTCCCACGCGTCAATCTATATCAAAATACAACTGATAGCAGCAATGTACCGGATATATTTCACAAACATTATATGGTCAGGAGAATTAAGTCAATCGTCAGCAATAAGATGGGATATATAGTTTTCAATCAGACAATGTTGTTGGCTCATTGTACATCATCATATCAGTTCACAGCAGGACTGTTTCTGAAATGGTTGATTTATAAGTAATCCCGTGTTTCCTCCAATTTCAGCAATTTATTTTTAGTATAACTAATAACTCTTTAAATTTTGGTTACTGTTTTGAAATTATCTCGTTAGCACTCTAGCAGAAAAAAAATAATTGAAAAATCTGTGTTGTCCTGGGAGTGCAACTAAGATGATATTTTCCAGAACAACCCCAGGAATATGGGTTCATACTCCATGCAATATAGGAAGAAAGTAACTACGAATATACTTAGAAAAGACATCTTGTGATTCAATATTTCAACATATATTTATGCCATCGTCAGGAATATTTACAATGAGACAGCGCCAGTATTTAACAAGGTATGTACAACAAATGTGAGTATCAAGTCAGCCAATCAGATGTTTGGTCAAAACAAAAAAAACAAAAAAACTAGTGAGTAGCTTTGGGCATTAGAGCGGCTAAAGTCAGAGTATTGAATAGTGTTCATGTTGTTGATTCAGGCAGACAGTATTATACAAGTAGTGTTCACAGTGAAGATGTCCAGACTGTTAAGGCAACACAACCACCCGGTACTTTGAGACAACATAATAATCAAGAACTGTTATGTAAGACTTCATGTAAGACTCATGAGACAATGCATACAATAGCCAAGTTTGGAGAGAACAATATGTCTAGACTTGAGCCTTTTCAGCTGCACAAAGACTCGGAAAATAGCTTCCTACATGAAGTATCTACCAATATGAATACACAAACAGGCACATAAAGAACAGCGTTTCATCAGGCAGATAGGGTATATGGATCCGAAACCTCATTTGTACGTTTACAAATATTTGACTTCACATATATAGGAAAAGTTCCTGCTGCAAGGCCAGTCACCCCAGTACTGATCAGTCTTGCGCATCTTAACGCAATTTTCCGCGCGATCTCCATTCGGGTTAAGAGGGTCAAAATGATCATACTTCTTCTGTGTACCATCCGTCCAAACAAAATTTCCCTCCGATTCCTGATCGTTTAAGCCAATGTAATATCTCTTTACCGGCGTGTCTGGAATGCAAACAACATTAATATACATATAGCAATGAATGCTGAAACTTTCCCAGTGTAGATTAGTTTGGAAGGTCATGTTGATTTAAAGCGCCTAGTATCACTTTCCCATCTATCAGAAATCTTTATAAAGTTTAGTAGGGAATCCATCCCTGAGTCTGTTTCATTTATCCAAGTCTTACTTCCAAGTTTGGGAAAAATTCCCTTCTGCCGTTCCAACAATTACTGATTGTTTTTCTGCTGTAATTTTGTATCTAGCTGAAGCCTACACCTTAGCTGATCCTACGATGAATTAATTAATAGACTGTTATATAAACACAACATGGCTAAATTATTTTCAGGTTCCAGTACATCCCTTAAAAAAAGAAAACATGGCGTCCAATCTAGAGTGTGCCCAGGCGCATAATATATTGAAACCCATATCGCCAGCCTTTTTCACCTTGCATTAACTACCGCGAAGAAGAAAAAAGTGTGCCCAAAGCTAAATCTAATGTGAAGTTCAGAAAACTTATCCTAATTCAAAGCCATCGTCTAGATTCAGAACAGAAGGCACCTATAACTGATACATCATATCCAATGAATCGTCAGATAATTTAAATGGACTTAACGGTATTGTTGTGTTTATCACAATTATGGGAGGAGGAATTCACTGGAATATGTGTTTTCATGGAACAAAAAGACTGAAATTCCCCAGGCTGTACGTTTGGCAGAAAGACTATTTCAATAATTGTTTGTAATAGTGATTAAGTTCACGCGCTTTGGGAAGAAAACAATGTCCAGAACTCAAATAAATTATTTACATTGCGAATTTCGGTGGACACTCTGTACCAAATTTTTGCAAACGGATTCAAAGTTATACCACGACTATTAGCTCTCTTTTCGAAAAATTGTATCTCTTGATAATGTTTCTGTCTGACATATAGTTGAATGTTCAGCCCCCTGAGCATTGCCTGCCACTCACAGATACTTCGAGAGATAGCAAATTCCCTATCAGACCATTATTTAAACCGTTGTAATTATGCACCACCTTACCTGCTAATATTAAAGACTCAATAAAATCTTGTTTCAGCTGTGAATCTATTTTCGCCAGTTGCGCTCGGTCCTCTGCACATGACCGAGCAGCTTGCTTCCACATGGTTGGTGAGGAAGTAACCATTTTAATACACAGTCCACTCTTGTCATCATATACATAATCCAGCCAGATTGGACACGAGACTACAATACATAAAATGAATAGCCATAACCAGTTTGAGAGCTGAACAATCAAGGGTGTGCTCCACTTTTTCTGACCTGGTGATAAAGGTGATCACCAGAGAGAAGCGGTCAACAGTTTTCAATGATGCCGGCAAGATATCATGATGGTCCAAAAATATCAAATCCGTATCGCTTATCAGTATTCTTAAGCCATAATATTCGTTGTAAAGTCGTCATCTAAGGAATGATGTATCTCAGTCACGCTTTGATTGTGACTGTTCATATGCGTATCATGAGGATCTTGAAGTACATGGGTTCATACGGCCCCTAGCCCCGGGTTAAGCGAAATTAGACACAAGTTACGAAACGTAGCGCCATAGATCCTGCACAGATCGCCAAATTTGAGAAACTTTGAGTGGAGACGCTTGGTGGAATAGCCGTGTTTTATAAGTTTCTGCAACAATGTTTTGTGACGTTGATTAAAATCGTCACATTAACACAGGATCTAGCAAATGCTACTAAGCGAGATATGTATACGCCATATGCAGGTCCCACTGGAATATTACTGTCCAGAAAGGGATAGTTTACGATGTCGAAATTGTAATCATCTCTTTTGTCATATAGTCGACGAAGACAATTAAATATCAACAATTATATACCCAGTCCAAAAAGTACATGGATACAGCATTTCTGCTCCAGTATAGAACAAACCGCGAGTATTTCGAAATGCCGGAATGTGGGTGATGAGTGAATGAAAGAAGTTGTCAATCAAATGTATATTCTTTCTGAAAAGACGCATTATTCGCCTGTAAATAAATCTGTACTCCAAATCACAACATATGCCAGACGAACAACAGTTCAACTGCATTAAAACAATCAATTATTATCAGATTGCCGTAAAAACGATATTGTACGGGATACTCTTTTTATTGACTTCCAACTTCAATAAACTCGATTGTCTTACGCATGATGTATTCTCGAAGTTTGATCACTTTAAATGAAAGAATAGCACAGACAATGTTCTTTAGTTACCTGTCCAGTGACGCTGACGTTTGATGTTTACCACAATATCAATACCTGGTATATCTGATCTCATAGCTGTATCCTTTCTTAAAAAATAAACAATATGAATTTCATTGATTTCCTGATTAATGGGCCAATGTGGCCTCCCACTTTGACCTCAATTTTGTTTTCCAACACATCGTCTTCCCCTCATATATCCACAAGTCAAGATCGCGAATTTCAATTATTTATTTTGATTAGGAATGTGAATGAACATATACAGGTGGTGGAACAAGATACCGGCGTACTGACAAGATGAATTGTATCTCAGCCACGCTTTTATTGGAGCTTCTCATGTGTATATAGTAAATGACATGACCACACGGCCAATAACATCAGCTTCAGCGGTATTGGATGCATGTAACCAAGAGCAATGGTGCAATATCCCTGACACTTGATGCAAAGTGATGAACTATTTATGGGTTAGATGAAGAAATGGCTCAGCGGGAATAACATAAGTAGAATACAAGTTCTTATTCAGAACACACGTCTGTGAGACCCGACGACGGCCAAGTGCTTCATTTTCCACCATGTTAGCCACAGTCGCAACCTACAATCACAATGATTCATACAGGGGACAATTCTCCAAGACGAAACGTTCACCAGCAGAATCTCACCATATACAGATAACAAACGCAATATATAAGCGCGGTGGATAGAGATGCCGGCGTACTGACAATAAATCATATGACCCCAACATTTTGATAGCATATCTACAACCATCACAAGCAAAAAAAATCCCTGTGATGATTTATATCTCAGCCACGACTTTACTGTGAGTGTTCATGTGGAAGGTCTTGCGGGACAACTTGATGCGAAAGGAAACATACCGTACAGACATGTATCCGCATGAGATTTCTTGACTCTTTATACTAAAGTTCCTCATTAGAACATTATTGATCGTCTTAGTTCATTAATGGTATCGGTGTTCAAGAAAACTGATCGCCGATATAATAATGTCAGTAGCCATAAAGCATTCTTTGGCAGTTCCACTTACATGTGATATCATTCATGGGATGTTTCTTCGTTTATCCAGTTGTGAAATTTGGCTGCAAAATATATCAACATCATATAGGCATCCACTTGGTTACTAATTCTTCTTCCCTTATCTATTCTCTTATGAATACGACTATATGGAGGCTCTTTCAAAACCCGATCATTCTCATTCACCAAACGCTATATAGACGATCCACTCCGTATGGATAATTTCTATACAAATGACGCAGTGACGGATATATATCAACCTTCACTGTATTTGGAAGAAACTACAGATTGCCTTAACTGTACACCATATTTAGACCTATATCTCTATAAAAATGTAGCGGGCCTTCTCTCTCTTCGAAATTATGACGAAAGAGAGGATTACAATTTCGACATCGTTAACTATCCCTTTCTGGATATTAATATTGCAGTGAGACCTACATATGGCATATACATATCTCGCCTAGCAGCATCCGTTGTATCCTGTGTTAAATGAAAAGATTTTAATCAACGTCACAAGACATTCTTTTATTTCAAGATCCTCAAGGTGTTCATATGAACGCACAATCAAAACGTGACTGATATACATCATACTCTAGATAACGAATATAAAACAAAAATCATATGGATTATGAATGCCGATCAACGATACGGATTTTATATTTTTGGAACATCATGACTTGCCGGCAACATTGAAAACTGTTGACTTCTTCTTTCTTGCAGGAAACTAACCTATTTCATTGGATACTATGACTTGTTTTTTTTATTTGGTAAGTAATATGAATTACGTCTTTTGATCATGGACGCTGAAATTCTTTAATGGACGACGGTCGAATATTGAATGAAGGACTAGGCACTTGTATCCTAAATGTCATCAAACAAAATTCTAAGTATTCAAGTTAATAACTTAGTAACCCAACACATTAAAACGTACACACATTAAAACTTATGCAACAAACCGATTTCTCTCAAATAACCTAAGACACAGTCCTCCCTAACCCTACCAAAAAGATCGCTCGATGAAAAGAATCTCTTACAATCTTAAAATCTGTACAGTCGATAAGAATATGTTTCGCTGTGAGATCTTCGTGGCATGGAATACACCTTGGGACTGGCTCTTGTTTTCAGTAAATGTTCGTGAGTTAATCGTGTATGGCCGATTCTACATCGCCTGATCATGGATTGATCGCGAACGTTCTGGCTGTTCATATGAATATAGCCTACAGTTTTTTTTAACTATTGAAGTTTCTTAATATTATTCACAGCATCCCATAAAGATTGAAACAGCTTTCTCACATAAGTACAGATAGAGGGTCCGAAATCGCTATATGGGGTTCCAACATGATCAACCTGATTATCTAGGGCTGCCTTAGCCATTCTATCAATCTCAGTATACAAGCGTCTAGTCCGTCATTCATAATTCAGCCGTCGTCCATTAAAGAATATCCGCGTCCATAATCCAAAGACCTATTCCATATCCATATAACAGTATTAGCACCAACTTCAACAAGCAGCCAGAGGATGCTAGGTCCCCCGCCGAAATGGCAGCAATATTTTTTAGCATTGTTGGTCTCAGGGGATATACATGAGGGAGGCAACTGCTACTTCATAGGCGTTGGATGTGGAAGGGTCTTTCTGCCTTCCCAAGTTTTAAGATCAACTCAGAACGATTGACTGAAAGTTGATTGCTTCTGTGATATAGTTTCCATGCAGTGAAGCACCGAGAAGCATCCCCAAGTGACATCTCAAGGCATTATCTGCAAACCAAATTTGACGAGAAACTGAAGGCATCAACCTGTTGCCCGGAAACCAAATTCTAAATTTGCCACCAGTTGTCGCCACCTGTAGGTGCAAGTGAGCGAAATGCAATCCCAAGCATCATCTCATGGTATGGTAGCCTACATGTATTAGCCTATAGTATCTTCTACAGGGGGCCAATGATCGGCTGATGCAGCAACAACAGCATTTTCCCAGTTAGACGGCAGATTTTGAAATCAAAAACGAGGCCGCGCTATGTCATCAGTTAACTGAGACAGTCGCGTGGTTGTGTATGAAGATTGGGGTGGGTCTTATCTAATAGTGATCCAATGAAAATGCTCGTATTAGTTTAAAATGGCGGAGTCGAATGACCAATCACTGAACGGGAGACAGCTGGAACAGTACGTTGACACTGTCTGTTAATACAGGGGGCGTCGGAAGCAAATTCAAAGTGCTACGGCCACTATCATTGCACTTTAGGTGATGATCCAGGGGCTGCCCAGGCCCCAGATGCTCCTGGGGTCTAGATCGCCGAAGAAGCGTTCTGAGCGATTTCTGGCGTCAATCAAAATCACTCTGCATTGAAGTGTATTTTTAGTTCTTTCCTAACCCTTTTACCATGAAAACGCAATCGATGATTTTCTGCGATGCTGAATTACAAAAAATTGTGTATAGTATAGTACTTTATCCTAGGCACATCGTGTAGAAGTAACCGAGATGATGCATCGATAATGTATACCAAATTTGAACAGTGTCAGAGATAGAGATTATTAATGATTTTACATAAATTAAAGATGGTTGCCCATCCTTCCCGTCACTCAGAGGAACTAATGTGGTTATTCATTAATGCAAGTCTCTTCATACATCGATGCTGTAAATCAAGTTTCGTATAGAACATTTGAATGGTATCAGAGATAAACATCATTAAAGATTTTGAATAAATTAAAGATGGCCGCCAAGATTTCCGCCCAATCAGAGAAACCAGATCTGTCATTCATCGTAAGTCTCTTGATGCATCAATGATGTATACCAAATTTTACACTGAGCACTCCAACGGAATCAGATATAGAGATCATTAATGATTTTGCCTAAATTAAAGATGGCCACCAAGGTTTTCAGTCAATCAGGTCCCGATTCAAAGTATCTGGATGTATCGATGATACATATATACCAACCTTCATATCAATCAATTGAATGGTAACCGAGATATGTAGGCTATCATTATCGATTTCGCATGAATTAAAGATGGCCTCCAGGGTTCCCAGCTAATCAGAAAAGCCTGTTTGGTAATTCGTTGAAAGTTGCTTGATGTATCGATGATGTATATCAAATTTCGTATTGAACAGTTGAATGGTTTCCGAGATATGGATCATTATCCATTTTGCATGAAATAATTAAAGATGGCTGCTAAGGTTCCCACCCAATCACGTCCCAATTCTATAGGCTTCTGGTCCTTGACTAGGTAAACATGAATTGCAGGCAAGCACCTAAAAGGTGCATGGACCCCTCAGCCTGTTTTTTTTAGTCAAGTAGGATCAGGGCTGCATCTAGAGCCAATTTAGTTTCGGAAAACATATGGGCACCCAAAACTCAAATGAAACAAAAATCGAAAATGTTGTTGTTCAATTTGAAAGGATTTCTGAAGGAAATACTCCTAGAAAAAGCTTCTGGGAGCCTCAATATTGATCCAATTGCATAGCTTGGTATTGAATTTCATGTTAATAAACCTCTGTTTTATGATTGATCACAGGCCGCTCTTTGCGCCGAAATTCACTTAAAAAAATTGGACCCTCAATAATGAATTATGAAAAGGAACTGGGATCGGAACCTGCAAAAAATCCCTGGATACCGTATATAACAGACTTCGGCCTCATGTGAGTGGTGTGCTGGGATTACAGCATGCAAGAAAGTGTAGCTTTAACAGTGGCAATTTATGCATTGCACAAGTGTGATAACAAGTAAACACACTGATTGACACAGACCCACCCTTGGGGGGGGGGAGGCATAAACTCCAGGTATGCAAGGGGGAGGCATAAGCTCCAGGTATGTAAACTGGTTCAAAATTGCCCAGTCAGGCTAAAAATGGGCTCTCCTAATCAGGGCTGTTCCAGAAAAAAGTACATGGGGGGGGACAGAAGGCACTTTATTTTTGCCCCCACCACCCATGTAATGAAATATAATTTTACCCCCACCACCCATATTATTGAATATAATATGTAACCAACATAAATGCCATTATGTTTATCCATCAGGCAACCACCCATGTAATTATATAACTCTTTTACCCAACGACCCATACGCCAATATATAAAGTGCCTTCTGTCCCCCCATGTACTTTTTTCTGGAACAGCCCTCACTCGTTTTAAATAATTTCCAAGGTACAGTAACATGTTTGGTGACAAAAATTGAAGCATTATTTTGTACCAGTTAAATGTGTGGACACAAATATGGTTCATGCAAAAGTTTTAGGATAAATTATATGATGTAGAATAGAATGATTTAATAGCAAAATTAAAGAAAAATGTTGTCCTTCATTCAATGAGAATCTTGAATGGACCAGGCTTTCTTGTATCAGGGAACCTTCAAAATTCACAATGAAACATGCAACCAAGGATTCCCAATGGGCATAGATAACCGTGCAAAAGCTAAGCCATCAATGAATAATTAAAAGAAATTAAAAATCATGAAATCATCATAGCCATCTGAAAATCTAATCATTTCATCAGTCAACATTCAGAAAGCTCTCACCAAAGTTTTGTCAGGCCTGACTTGATAGATCTGCAGATGTTCAGTGGACAAGAACATGTTGATGGGCATATCAGTGCAAAAGCTGAGCCATCAATAAATAATTAAAAAAAAAATTAAAAATCATGAAATCATCACAGCCATCTGAAAATCTAATCATATCATCAGTCAACATTCAGGAAGCTCTCACCAAAGTTTGGTCAGGCCCGACTTCATAGATCTGCAGATATTCAGCGGACAAGAACATGTTGACGGACGGACGCTAGGACGGACGGACAGGCGTACGTACATGGCAACGACAAGACCCCACAGCCCTTTGGGCTGAGGGGTAATAAGCATACCAAATTTGGAATTCATCAGCGGAACAGTTTTCCGGCTATCTCGCTCACGAATGGACGTACGGACAGACGGACGTACAAGATGATGACAATACCCCATGGCCAAAATTGGCCGAGGGGTAAACACATGGGTCTGTGCCTGATAAATTTTAAGCCTTTTGGGGTTGCAACTCATTCATAGAGAGCTCCCTGTACATGAACAACTGCACTGACAACTGCATGCCAACATCTGTCAGTCTGAAGACCGGCAAGGTTGAATTCAGTTCAATTCAGGAAATTGATCATATGCACAGTGTGCACCCAAACATTAGGAACACAGTTGTAATTAATATAGTAATATACATGTAAGGCACAAACGATTCGTGCAGAAGCTTCAGGGTAAATCATATGATGTGCAATACAATTATTTGTTAGCAAAATTGAAGGAAATGTTGTCCTTCGTTTAAGATGACACGAAATTCAAAAATCAGGGATTCAGTACTGCGGGGATTTCCCCGCCAGTTATTTCACATTATACTTCTGAAATAAAATATGATTCATGCAAAAGCTTTAGGGTAAATCATATGATGTGGAATAGAATGATTTCATATAGCAAAATTGAAGGCCCATTTTGACTGGAACGGACAAGAAGAAGAGAAACTCAGTGGTGCCACCTTCAGGCAGATGTTGCTGAAATGCAATACGGACTGGCGTCCTGTTGCAAGGAATGCGTATTCCTAATTTCGAAATAATCCAACACAGCATTAGAAAGTTTTCGCTTCGAACAGATGTACACGGAAAAAAAATATATTTTGACCCAGTGGTGCCACCTTCAGGCCGATGTTGCTGAAATGCAATACGGACTGGCCTCTTGTCGCAAGAAATGCGAATGCTGAATTTCGGAAGAATCCAACAAAGCGTTAGGAAGTTATCGCTTCAAACAGACATGCACGGACGTACATGAACATCCACGAACTCAAAGAAGCAAGAACCAGTGGCGCTACCTTCAGGCAGATGTTGCTGAAATGTAATACGGACTGGCGTCTTGTCACAAGGAATGCGTATTCTAATTTTGGAAGAATCCAACAAAACTTTAGGAAGTTATCACTTCGAACAGACATGCACGGACGTACACGGACATCCGCGGATGCAAAGAAGCAAGAACTAGTGGCGCCACCTTCAGGCAGATGTTGCTGAAATGCAATACGGACTGGCCTCTTGTCGCAAGGAATGCGAATGCTGAATTTCGGAAGAATCCAACAAAGCGTTAGAAAGTTATCGCTTCGAACAGACATGCACGGACGTATACGAACATCCACGGACACAAAGAAGTAAGAACCAGTGGCGCCACCTCCAGGCAGATGTTGCTGAGATGTAATACAGACTGGCATCTTGTCGCAAGGTATGCATATTCCGAATTTCGGAAGAATCCAACAAAGCGTTAGGAAGTTATCACTTCGAACAGACGTACACGGACATTCACGGATACGAACAAGCAAGAACTGGTGGCGCCACCTTCAAGCAGATGTTGCTGAAATGCAATACGGACTGGTGTCTTGTCGCAAGGAATGCGTATGCCGAATTTCAGAAGAATCAAACTAAGCGTTAGAAAGTTATCGCTTCGAACAGACATGCACGGACGTACACGGACATCCACATACGCAAAGAAGCAAGAACTAGTGGCGCCACCTTCAGGCAGATGTTGCTGAAATGCAATACGGACTGGCGTCTTGCCGCAAGGAATGCATATTCCGAATTTCGAAAGAATCCAACAAAGCGTTAGGAAGTTATCGCTTCGAACAGACATGGACCGACATCCACGGACACAAAGAAGCAAGAACCATGTTAAAGTCCACGGCCGCGTTGCGGCGGGGGACAAAAAGACAATCATGGTATACATACACATAGGCTAGTTTCCTGCAAGAGAGGAGCGGTCAACAGTTTTCAATGATGCCGACAAGACATCATGATGTTACAAAAATATAAAATCCGTATCGCTGATCAGTATTCCTAATCCATAATATTCGTTGTAAAGTCGTTATCTAGAGAATGATGTATCTCGGTCACGCTTTGATTGTGGCCGTTCATATGAGCCCCGGGGTAAGCGGGATTAGACACAAGTTAGGAAACGTAACGCCATAGATCTTGCACGATACGTTCGTATTTTGCTATCTGCATGCGATATGTATCGCCAAATTTGAGAAAATTTGAGTGGAGGCGCTTGTTGGAATAGCCCTGTTTTATAAGTTTCTGCAACAATGTTTTGTGACGTTGATTAAAATCGTCACATTTAACACGGGATATAGCAAATGCTACTAGGCGAGATATATATACGCCATATGCAGGTCCCACTGAAATATTACCTTTGATGCCAACGTGACTGGGCAACGCAACAAAACACAATATCAATCTGTTGATCAAATCTACAGTCATATATTTGCAGAATATTCAAGATGGTGGGATGAGTTGAAGTTCCACTATTAATAGCTCGAAGGCATGAGAGTGAATCTGAGAATATGACATATGGTGGGCTGTTCAAATCGCTTCTCGTCCGTGGTCCGTCGTCCGTCGTCCGTCCGTCTGACGTCCGTACGTAAACAATTCTTGTTATCGCGATTTCTCAGGAACTACTACATGGATCTTTCTCAAATTTGGTACACAGGTTCTCCTTGGGGTCTAGTTGTGCAGGATAACTTTTCTGGTCCGATTCGAAAATCCAATATGGCCACGAGGCGGCCATCTTGGATTTCCCAATGAAAACTTGTTATCGCGATTTCTTCGGAACTACTGCATGGATCTTTCTGAAATTCGGTACACAGGTTCCCCTTGGGGTCTAGTTGTGCAAGATACCTTTTCCGGTCCGATTTGAAAATCAAATATGGCCATCAGGCAGCCATCTTGGATTTCCCCATGAAACATTGTTATCGCGATTTCTCAGGATCTACTGTGTGGATCTTTCCCAAATTTGGTACACAGGTTCCAATTGGGGTCTAGTTGTGCAAGATGACTTTTCTGGTCCGATTCGAAAATCCAATATGGCCACAAGGCGGCCATATTGGATTTCCCCATGAAACCTTGTTATCGCGATTTCTCAGGAACTACTGCATGGATCTTTCTCAAATTTGGTACATAGGTTCCCCTTGGGGTCTAGTTCTGCAAGATACCTTTTCTGGTCCGATTTTAAAATCCAATATGGCCACCAGGCAGCCATCTTGGATTTCCCCATGAAACCTTGTTATCATGATTTCTCAGGAACTACTTGATGGATCTTTCTCAAATTCGGTACACAGGTTCCCCTTGGGGTCTAGTTGTGCAAGATACCTTTTCTGGGCCGATTCGAAATTCCAATATGGCCACAAGGCGGCCGTCTTGGATTTCCCCATGAAACCTTGTTATCGCGATTTCTCAGGAACTACTGCATTCATCTTTCTCAAATTTGGTACACAGGTTCCAATTGGGCTCTAGTTGTGTGAGATACCTTTTCTGGTACGATTCAAAAATCCAGTATGGCCACAAGGAAACATGAAACTTGTGCATGAAACCTTGTTATCATGATTTCTCAGGAACTACTTGATGGATCTTTCTCAAATTCGGTACACAGGTTCCCCTTGGGGTCTAGTTGTGCAAGATACCTTTTCTGGGCCGACTCAAAATTCCAATATGGCCACAAGGTCTAGTTGTGCAAGATACCTTTTTCGGTCCTAATCTAAAATCCAATATGACCACCAGGCCGCCACCTTAGATTTTCCCATGAAACTTTGTTATCGTGATTTCTCAGGAAGTACTTCATTGATTTTTGTCAAATTTGGTACACAGGTTCCCCTTGTGGTCCAGTTGTGCAAGATACCTTTCTGGTCCGATTTCAAAATTCAATATGTCCATCAGGCGGCCATCTTGGATTTCCCCATGAAACTTTGTTATTGCGATTTCTCAGGGACGACTGCATGGATCTTTGTCAAATTTGGTACACAAGTTCCCCTTGTGGTCTAGTTGTGCATGAATTCCGTTTCGAAAATCCAATATGGCCACCAGACGGCCATCTTGGATTCCCCATGCTACTTTGTTATCGTGATTTCTCAGGAAGCACTGCATGGATCTTTCTCAAATTTTGTACTTTCGGTCCGATTCGAAAACCAAGTATGGCCACCAGGCGCCCATCTTGGATTTCCCCATGAAAATTTGTTATCGTAATTTCTCAAGAAGTACTGCATGGATCTTCCTCAAATTTGGTACACAGATTCCCCTTGTGGTCCAGTGCAAGATACCGTTTTCTTGGTCCGATTCGAAAACCCCATATGGCTGGCAGGTGGCCATCTTGAATTTTCCCTTGAAACATTGTTATCGTGAATTCTCATGAACTACTTTATGGATCTTTCTGGAATTTGGTACACAGGGCTCACATGGGGCCTAGTTGTGCAACATACCTTTTTTGGTCCGATTCGAAAATCCAAGTTACGCTTCAAATTAATACTGTTTTCCCGAGTTGTGACGTTGCATCGCACGAGTCGGCGGATCAAACGGTGGGACATATTCTATATAGTGACTATAGAGAATATCCATACCTTCACCTTCCATATCAAGAGGTTCAAATAGTTCTGAATTAAAATGTATTTCTTCAAATTTTAAATCAATTTTCTTTAGTCCACTGTTTCGTCTGCCGACGGGTCGGCTACATGAAGGGACGTCGCTCTTGTGACACAACACAACGTTACAACTCGACAACTGTAGACTACTGCGTGTTTCGATCCAAGGGAGATAATCAGGAGTATTAAGTATTGTACCATCTTACTATTTTCGAGCATGGTATCTTAAAAGAGATATCTCGAACTATCCCAGTAAACAGAACAGAATAAGCATTCGTTCCTAATTATAAAATCGCAAGTATGTTTCAGAGCTCATGCCAAAGGGTCAAAGAGATTTGTCTTCGGTTCCAGTACCCAATGATGACACGTGCAAAAAATTTCGGACATTCAATTTCAGACTAACTTTGCTCTTTTCTCTTGTACTATAAAAAACCGATATAAGCACAGTTTCTAGAAATCTCGAAACTCCTTAAACTTAGAAAGATGATATCTTGGTGTTTTCCAATGTCCCTTTTTCGATCTTTTTCGCTCAGATTCGAAATTCTTTAAACAAAATTACAAATCAATCGTTTGTTCTTAGTAACAATGGACAAAAAGATCCTCTTGTCATTAGCTTACAATTATCGGTCAATGGTGGGCGCCAAGATCCTTCAGGATCTCTCGTTCTTTTAGTGGACAAAATATCTTCCAAAGCCGACAATATAGCTTTTGCTTCTGCGGAGCAAATGGGGATAATCTTTGTATCCCCAAACGGATTTCCAGATGATTCAATATTCAACATTGAATATTATTATGCCATGCATCATTAAAATTCCTAAGCATAAAGCCATGTGATATATCGTATCCCCATCGGATAATAAACGTACGAGTAATATGATTGGTTGGAGAGATATGCAAGAGGTGGGGAAAAATGACGTCTGGCGACTAAAAAGCAACCATATGTCTCGGCACCTAACATCCACACCCGAGAATATGATGGATTCTTGGAGGTAGTCATAGTATCTCAGCCGCGCTTTTATTGCGGCTGTTCATGCGGAGACTATGAAGTATCCACACGTCCCATAGCACCGGCTTAAGCAGAATTATGTAGATACGCTAGCTCAGTGGTGACAGATCAGCTCAAACAACTCATCCGATGTTAATGGATGAGCATCGTGGATTAAGAATAATGATCAGCGATATGGATTTGATATGTTAGGAACATCATGATGTCTTGCTTGCATCATGGAAAATTGTTGACCGCTTCTGTCTTGCAGAAAATTTGCCTAATTTTATGTATACTATGATTTACCCTTATTAGCTTGGTGCTACTGTTGTTATATGAATTCAGTCTTTGGATTATGGACGCAGAAATTCTTTAATGGACGACGGCTGAATATTGAATGACGGACTAGACGCTTGTATCGTGAAGGTCTGATGGAGTAAACGCCTCAACCTGGGGTAATCTGGTATATGCAAGAATACCCAGAGATACTAACCTATAATGCCCGACGTCGTACGACTTAATTTTCCCACCAAACCAATAAACCTACATATATTTGTCGAGTGACATGTACAAAGGGCGGACCTCGAGGACTAGCAGTCCACCAGCAGAATCCTGCCAGATACAAGAAAAATATTGGAGCGATATGCAAGAGGCGGGAAAACTTGACGTCTGGCGACTAAAAAGTAACCATATAACTATACTGAACGTGTCTTATCGGTTCATTGATGGAATGGAGCCAAACAGCTAATGCTGAATGCGACGTTAAACCTTAGTACCCACTCACCATTGGGGATAAATAAAACCGACAACCGACAGGGGCTACATTTACTACGGCACCTGTAGTCAAATTTAGAATTGTTGAAGAAAGCTCTTGTCCCGTGACCTTATGAGGAGCTTATAACCGTAGCGCCAGAACGAAAAAAGAGCCGAAATTTTTTGACTGGACAGCTGATCTTATTCTGATCATTTGGAGCCTAGATGTCTAGTCATAAGCGCAAAGAAATATGGATGAATTCAACAAGACGTCCTGTTCCTAAAAGAATTACGTTGATGATATTTTTCGGCATTGATACGCATTTCGTGTCAGTCAAGCACATGAAACTATTTTTCTCATCAGACCATAAGCTAAAGTTTTATCTGTAACGAGTGATATATACTTGCTCCAAGGACGCCCAGTTAGTTATCGCTCTTGATTGACTCGTTTGTAAGGTTATTTTAATAGGAAGGGGAAATTGTCAATTTTCGTTAAAAGATATAACAAAATTGGACAAATTTTGGGGTATTTCATCAAACACAGGGTAAACATGTGAATGGCATATCAACTCACTTTCTACATTCTGCATCCGTATGGGGTATTTTCTATTTAAAGTCGTGGTTGCATGCCTTATCCTAGTAGGGCGCAACAGCTTTTTCAACCAACATTTGATTATATTTCCTCGACTGAATGGAACATCAGAAATATACGACCGGAGTGATGGTGGTTTTGGTGGGTGAGAGTGGTGGTGATGGGGGGAGGGGGGTGTATTTTGTCAGAAGCCTAGATACCCAACAACCCTGTGCTTGATATCTTCTGCCTTCCCTGCTAAAGTTATCTTCCCATATCAAGCAAGTTATAGGCCGTATATCAGTTATAGGCCGTATATCAGTTATAGGCCGTATATCAGCTCATTGTCCTTGTGATTTACAGTGCTGAAGACACCACCAAAGAATACTCTATTGAATAAAGATGGGATGTAATATTTTCGTCGATTATCTTACCGTAGGCTAGAATAAATGTCCTTGATCCGGAGATGTATGCTGGTGTTGTTTCGTTTGTATCACCCGCTGGAGCATACAGCGTACAAATTCTGTCTTCAATCCAGAAGCGTCCCGTTGAACAGGAACTATTTTCGATACAATACATCGCACAAACAATGTAACTTTGAAGGTTTTCATAAGTAGCTAATGGTTTCCCAAACAACTGCAGTTCACTTAGATCGGAATTCAACACTATGTATTGTCGGAACATTCCAGATATCGTCACAGTTACGGAAGAAATGAAACTCAAACAATGAATAATTCGAAGCTTCATATCGCTGTTTATACTTTGTTCCGGTCAAGAAACGTTGGTACAACAGTGGAATTAACGTGCACCTTTTCGGTTGAAAAATGTTAATAAACAAAGATCAAAACTTCAAACACCAGTTCTGGAATACATTTCAACGGTTGAACAGTTCTTCTTGCAGGTCAGCCACTTTTGGCACTGAATTTCCCCGTGAAAAATAAACAGACTAACGACAACGATTGAATTGCGAAAACTGGGAATGTTATATAATCAATTATTTGTATGTGCGCCAAATGATTTGTTGTAATTCTTGTGATTCTGGCCGCATGTGAATAGGTTCTACTTTTCTGTCCGAGTATCATTCGACTCGTTTTATTGTCATTTGTACTGCAGCTAAACATAATCGATTAATAAAGTATTCGCACTGTTTTCTGAGCTCAGGGGTATAGATATTTTTTCATTTCGAGACAAAACTTAAAAGAAGTCAGGAAGTCACTACCTTGGAGCCTTCCATTGTTTATGGCATGGACAGATCGATGAGTTTCGAGCTGAATGAGCTATTCTTCACCGAAAACCGGAAGTTGTGTATCTTCTGAAAAAGATGATAGATATATGCATCCTGGTTGGAGGGGTGTTATCAAGAGAACGGAAATTGACGCTGCCAAATCATTATTTGACCGAACGATTCCTTCCTTAGCAACCCAAACTGAAATGCATCCTTTGGAGAAATTGAATGACGTATTTTCTCCGTGAACAACGAACATAACAGACAAAGGAATTCAAAAGTTATGCAGCGGACGAGGCTGATAGAGAGATAAGAGGAATAAGAAGTAAAGGGGAAAAACAAAGAAACCAACAAACATATACGTTATCCAACCCTACTGAATGGGATGCCCAATGACTAAATGTATGCAATCGATTTGCGTTGAAATGAGAAGGGTTTCTTGTCGTAGAGTTGACTTGAGAGAAAACCGGTTTTTTCTTCACGAATGTAAAATTATTAAGCTAATCTCGATGTTCCAACTTCAAATCTAGGGAGTGTGGGTATGTATCTTCCACGGCGTGATTTGAACAAAGCAAAATATTGTCTATAGCGTTTGGGTATAAAACGGCATGAAAGAAGATGTTTATGTATGTTCTGTTTATAGTCCTGTCTATTAGACATAGCCAAAGACGTACGTAAATTTAATACCCACTGGAATACCTATATGGGAATGCCTATATGATACTGGTAGATGATGTTCAATGTATATGATATTGATGAAAAACAACATTTGACAAATGATATAGCTCATAGGTAGTTGAATTGAAAGCAGCCC
This sequence comes from Hanleya hanleyi, assembly GCA_036873755.1. Taxonomy (NCBI): domain Eukaryota; kingdom Metazoa; phylum Mollusca; class Polyplacophora; order Lepidopleurida; family Hanleyidae; genus Hanleya; species Hanleya hanleyi. The sequence continues at coordinate 79,494 of JAVTVY010027342.1, read as the reverse complement.
TCTGTCGGAAAAATCAATATGTGTAGGGCAGCCACCATCAACCCTCCAAGTGACAGCGATTTCTGGTGGTTTAAAATAACATTGCCACTACGCCACCACAGCCAATGCCCCACTAACCTCAATATTTCCACAGAGGGATAAACTTCAACTAAGCTCGTTTCGGTACATTCCTACGGGATATATAGAAAGAATGTTTTCTCCTGTTCTGGTTGTGTCTTCGTGACGTCATGTAACAAATATACATTTTGCCTAATTTTGTAGCTTACTTTTCAAATGTGTTTTCATTTCTTTCATTGAAAGTACAACATTTTCGCGTGTTTGCTTCGTTCGTTTAATCGAAACAGAAATGCAAAACGGCGTTACACATTCCGATTCTCTCATTGTGAAAAACGACTGAAAACGAACTTCGATCGCCAGGAAATGAGTTTTTTTGTGTTCAGCGCTCGACATTTTGTCATCTTTCGCTGGGGAAAGACCGTCGCATAATAGTACACAACTTATCCGTCTTACCTGGTCGTGTCATTCACCGGCGCCGGTAAAACTCCCACGGGGGTACCGATGTCCAGTTGCCTGGATACATGTAGTTACAGCTGATGGATCGTTTGAACATGTATTGCATCTCTATTGATTTCAATCTTTATTTATTCTCGGGATATGTAATACACGAAACAATACTCAAGAGCTAGGGTCCGATAACAAGGGCACATCAACGAAAAAGATCGGACAAATATGTAAAAAATCCGATAGAATATTAAGAAGAAAATTCGTGCTTGCAAAGATAACAGCAGCAAGAGGGTCCTTTCTATTTGTTCGCGCTTCCTCTATCCGGTGACCCGGTGAAATGCAATCAGCTACATTATCCGTTGCTGTCTAGATGGGAGATATTCATCTCCACAGCCAGTGCCCCACTAACCTCAATATTTCCACAGAGGGATAAACTTCAACTAAACTCGTTTTGGTAGATTCCTACGGGAAATATAGAAAGAATGTTTTCTCCTGTTCTGTTTGTGTATTCGTGACGTCATCTAACAAATATACATTTTTGCCTAATTTTGTAGCCCACATTTCAAATGTGTTTTCATTTCTTCATTTCGTTTAATCGAAACAGAAATGCAAAACGGCGCTACACATTCCGATTCTCTCATTGTGAAAAACAACTGACAACGAACTTCGATCATCAGGCGAAGAGGTTTTTTTTTGTGTTCAGCGCTCGACATTTTGTCATCATTCGCTGGTGAAAGACCGTCGCGCTATAGTACATAACTTATCCCCCTTACCTGATCGTGTCATTCACGAGCGTGGGTAAAACTCACACCCGGGTACCGATGTCCACCTGCCTGTATACATGTAGTTACAGTATTGATGGATCGTTTGAACATGTATTTCATCTCTATTGATTTCAATCTTTATTTATTTTCGGGATATGTAATTACAGGCGTCTTGTACGTCATTCATAATTCAAAGGTCGTCTATTAAAGAATATCCGCGTCCATAATCCAAAGACCTATTCCATATTCCATATAATAGCATTAGTACCAAATTCAAAATAACAATCATAATATACATAAACATAGGCTAGGTCCCTGCAAGAGAGAAGCGGTCAACAGTTTTCAATGATAGCGACATCGTGATATTCTAAAAATATGAAATCCGTATCGCTGATCAGTATTCTTAACCCACGAAATTGGTTGTAAATTCGTCATCTAGAGAATGATGTGTCTCAATCACGCTTTGGTTGTGCCTGTTCATATGAGCACCATGAGGATCTTAAAGAACATGGGTTCATACGGCTCCTAGCCCGGGTTTAGCGGAATCAGACACAGGTTACGAAACGTAATACCATAGATCTTGCACGCCTACGCTCGTATTTTGCTATCAGCATGCGATATGTATCGCCAAATTTAAAAAGCTTTCAGTGTAGCCGCTTGGTGGTATAGCCCTGTTTTATAAGTTTCTGCAACAATGTTTTGTGACGTTGATTACAATCGCCACATATAACACAGGATGTAGCAATGCTGGTAGGCGTGATATGTATGCGCCATATGCAGGTCCCACTGGAATAGTACTGTCTAGAAAGTGATAGTTTACGATGTTGAAATTGTAATCCTCTCTTTTGTCATAAAGTCGACGAGAGAGAAGGCCCGACTCATTTTAATAGAGATATAGGTCTAAATATGATGTGCCGGTAGGGCTATTTGTAGTTTCCTTCAAATCCAGTGACGGTGGATATATATCCCTCGCTGCGTCCTTTATATAGCGATTATCCACAGCGAGAAGATCGTCTATATAGCGTTGGGTGAATGGGAAGGAACGGGCTTTAAATTGATCGGTTTTCAAAAGCGCCGGCATATAGTCGTATTCATAAGAGAACAGATATATGTCGGCCAACAGGGGTGCACAATTAGTACCCATTGGAATACATATAAGCTGTTGATATATTGTGTTGCCAAATTTCACATAGATATTTTTAATGACAAATTCAAGCAACTCTATAACAAAGATACATCCCGTGAATGATTCTCTTGAATGTAGTAGAGCTAAAGAATGCTTATGGTTTCTGACACAGTTACTATTAATGAACTGAGACGGTCAATAAGGTCCTGATGAGAGATTGTAGTGTCAAGAGTCGAGAAATCCCATGTGGATACATGTCTGTAAGGCATCTTCCGTAAAACATTTTGAGTTTTCAATATCCACATACATTCAACGAGTTTTTAGAAATAATGGCGCAATATCTTTCTCAAAATGCTTTTACCTCCTGAAGGGCCATCTTCAACAGGGTTGAGGAAGCTTGTTGGTGCCGTCTAAAACCAGCTATGAATCTAGCTTTGTATGGCGATTTATTCATTTTGAGAGTCCAGTATACTTTTGAATGTCGGTATAATTGGTTGGACGACAAATACCTCTTACCCCGAGAAACCTTTGGTGATTGTTGAATAAATCTTCCAGAGTAAATGCAGTTTGGGAGTAAGTACACGTATTTGTTGATGATATGTTTACACTCAATTCTTCAACCAGCACCTGGTAATAGTAATATTTACATAGGAATATTATATTATTTGGAGCTTTTTCTGCTGAGACTAGAAGGAATTTACTCTGGAGATTTGCTAAAACTTCTTGCGAATTGAGGTTTCTCAGTGCTTGTTTTGCTTTGGGAAGGATACTTCTGGCAATAAGGCGGATAGTTTCAACAACCTTGCTCTTGGTGAGGTCCAGCCAATCAGCGAGTACTGTAGGCTCAACTTTTTCTCACTTAAACCGATCAATAACGTACTCTCTTTCAAAGCAGTCAGAACGATCTTCTAGTCGGCTTTGAGATTTATTACACGAAATATTACTCAAGAGCTATTGGTCCGATAACAAGAGCACATCAACGAAAATATAACAGATATAGAATATAAATAAGATAGGGCAAATATAAAAAAAAAGTCCGACGGAATATTAAGAAGAAAATTTGGTCTTGCAAAGATAACAGTAACCAGTGAATGTTTTCTATTTGTTCACGCTTCCTCCACCCGGAGAGCAGGTGAGATGCAATCAGCTACATTACCCGTTGCTGTTTAGACGAGAGATATTCAGCATATAAAGTAGGAGCAGATTGAACGGAAGCATATATGCCTCGAGCCTAACGACTATGAGAGTATGGAGGCATACACTCGAATGCCTTAGATAGGTCCACCAGTGACGCACCGACAACATACATGTAGTTATGGTCTAACGCCTTCTTCCTCTATTCAACAGCTTTCACTAGGACGCTGGAGCAACTAGGAGATTAAAAAATAGATATTCTGAAGATCAAAACATTGTTAACCCTACATGGCCTGGGGGGGGGGGCGGAAGGTGCCCCCCTAGTGAACTTTTATCTGCGACCCCGAAACGACAAAACCGAGGAGGCTGAAACTTGGTGACTTTAACGCTTATCTTATTGGGGTCATTTTGAGCCTATCTTCATATACCCTCGAGCAGAGGATCATGGTTAAATTCAAAATGGCGGCCATGTAGTATTCGCGAAAGTCGTGTTTTTCAATCTTTTCGCTCCATTTCTTCACATTTTCCTTCCCTAAAAGGCCTTGAAAGTATTTTATTTATGCAAAACTAATTATTCTATATTTTATTTTATTTTTTTCGAGAGAAAAATCGAAAAAAAGAAAATTGAAAAATCGACCCCGAAAAAGGCCTAAAAAATACTCCCACGAACTAGGTAAGCTAGGGATGACTCTTTGATTTAATCTTTGGTAAATTTTTTCTGGAAACCCGAAATAAAATTAGCATATTTAAAGAAGTGAGAAGAAACAGGGTGACATACATTTATTGACAAATGAGGCAAAGAGTTGGGCCAGTATAGTAACAAGCGCCTAGTCTGTCAGTAGTATACAAAGCGTCTTTAACACCCTATTGACCTCAGAAATTTGCATATGACCTTTGTGACGTCACGTTTCATCCAATCAGAAGCGAGTATTGATGTCACGTGGTGTATGGTGGGTGGATGGTGGTGGTGGGTTTAAGATGGCGGCTGGTGGGTGGATGGTGGTGGTGGGTTTAAGATGGCGGCTGGTGGGTGGATGGTGGTGGTGGGTTTAAGATGGCGGCTGGTGGGTGGATGGTGGTGGTGGGTTTAAGATGGTGGCTGGTGGGTGGATGGTGGTGGTGGGTTTAACATGGCGGCTGGTGGGTGGATGGTGGTGGTGGGTTTAAGATGGCGGCTGGTGGGTGGATGGTGGTGGTGGGTTTAAGATGGCGGCTGGTGGGTGGATGGTGGTGGTGGGTGTAAGATGGCGGCTGGTGGGTGGATGGTGGTGGTGGGTTTAAGATGGCGGCTGGTGGGTGGATGGTGGTGGTGGGTTTAAGATGGCGGCTGGTGGGTGGATGGTGGTGGTGGGTTTAAGATGGCGGCTGGTGGGTGGATGGTGGTGGTGGGTTTAAGATGGCGACTGGTGGGTGGATGGTGGTGGTGGGTTTAAGATGGCGGCTGGTGGGTGGATGGTGGTGGTGGGTTTAAGATGGCGGCTGGTGGGTGGATGGTGGTGGTGGGTTTAAGATGGCGGATTGTAGAAAAACGTATAAAAGGAGTCGATTTTTAGGGTAGGGGTGTATTCATTGCACTACCCTGCGTAGCACTCTGACTTACCTGACCTGATCAGCCTGCCTGCCTGCCTACCTGCCTGCCTGCCTGCCTGCCTGCCTGCTTTACCTCTAGCCAGTCATCCAGCCTGCTTGCCTGTTTTGTATGAGCTGTGGAGAACCTTTTACTATATTTCATTTTACCAGTGCAAATTCATCAGACTATTACACGGTAGCAGTTACTCACCAGCCTGAGCCCATAGTCATGATGAATTCAGCCGACCTAGTCACGCTTCAAAAGAACCGTGTTCGCCTCGTTGATGAGATGCAGCATGTGGGCGAATTATGTGATGTGCTTATGGAGGACAACATACTCCTGAAACAGGGTGTCGAAGATATCATGGCGGAGAACACCACTTCACGACAAAACAGAGCTCTCATCGACGATCTACTGCGCCGTGGCCCCTATGCATTTCTAGCCTTCGTGGAGGCGCTGAAGAAGACGGGAAATGAAGAACTAGCAGATCTACTTGAAATTCCCCTTGTAGATGATGATATCTTAGTCATGGATACCACCGAAGAGCGTACAGCTAGCAAACGTACGCACACTACCCCAGAGAGTACACCTGCCAAACGCGCTGGACGACCCAAACGCCCTCGACTAACACCTTTAGAAATACCTGAGTCATTGGTTGAGCCAGTAGTACCCCAGCAAGTGCCTGAGCCTGTGAAAGAAGAACAACTTCCTATGTCTGTGCAGGATATCAATAACATTATCCAACAGGCCTACCAGGCAGCCCACACGGACATTTGGGAGCTCTCAGCCTATTTAACTGTGAGTGTCAAAGACGAAGAAGTGCATTTTAACGCAGCGGGCTTTAACGACAGACCCGGTAGGCATATTGCCATGAACTTAGATAGCTGGCAAAAACTGGAGACCCTTGATTACGCCATCGATGCTGTTATTCGCGACCAGGGGAGTGACGAAGCGAAATTTTATGTGGGTGACGACATCTTTGTGAGCTGTGCTTATTTCAACGATCAGCTCCTGGTGCATATCCGTAAATGGAGAATGAGGTTAGATACGCAAGAGCGTGTACCTTGTCCTCAGGGTGTCACCTTGAAATTAACGGCGTGGCGGAAGTTGCAGAGTGTCACAGCTGCAATTCGTCAAGCTCTGGCTTACCAGGTGTCTCACTATATTTATAAGAAGTACATCGACTCAGTCCTGGATCTCATCAGACCTCAAATTCGACACTTGCGTATCCAAGCATGTGCAGGCTGTGAAAATAACAGCCCGATAAACCAGCATACGTGTGTGGACACTAGTGTACCCTCATACGCACTGATCACTGAGGCACTACAGGCTGTGACCGAGGCGCAAATTGCCCTGAGAGTGGAAGCTACCTGCCCTCCCAAAATTCCACGTGAAGAGATTACTACATACATCTACGTGCACCAGGGGCGGAAAGACGATGATGAGTTCAAACAAGTCTTGTTGCAGAACTATTGAACAAGTGTTCAGAACAAGTGTTGAAAAACATTTACCGTATTCCTACACATTCATTAAAGTGGCTTGAGAGCGTATAATTGTATTAAAAATTCAGAGTTTTTTACTGTTAATTGTATTAAATGCAGAACTATTGAACAAGTGTTGAAAAACATTTACCGTATTCCTACACATTCATTGAAGTGGCTTGAGAGCGTATAATTGTATTAAAAATTCAGAGTTTTTTTACTGTTAATTGTATTAAAATTCAATACTCACATATAATTGTATTAAAATTCAATACCCTGGTGAACACGTTCATTCTATTTGTGTTAATAAAAATAGTAGAAAATTAAAAAAATGGTTGTTAGTGTTCATTCTTTTTTTTCTTTTTTTTTAAATTTAAAAAAAAAAAAAAAAATTCAGCACCCTCCCCCCTTCCACCTTCCCCCTTTCCCCTTTTTTCAATAATTTCAAAAAAATTGTAAAAAAAATAGTAGAAAATTAAAAAAAAATGGTTGTTAGTGTTCATTCTTTTTTTCTTTTTTTTTAAATTTAAAAAAAAAAAAAAAAATCCGCTCTTCTTTACTAGGTGCCGTATGAGCCCATGTACTTGAAGATCCTCATGGTACTCATATGAACAGTCACAATCAAAGCGTGACTGAGGTACATCATTTTTAGATGACGACTCTATAACGAATATTATGGATTAAGAATACTGATCAGCGATACGGATTTGATATTTTGGAACATCATGATGTCTTGTCGGCATCATTGAAAACTGTTGACCGCTTCTCTCTTGCAGGAAACAAGCCTATGTTTATGTATACTTTTGTCTTTTTGAATTTGGTGCTAATACTGTTATATGGAAATGGAATAGGTCTTTGGATTATGGACGCGGATATTCTCTAATGGACGACGGCTGGATTATGAATGACGGACTAGACGCTTGTAATTTCACTGTCCCTCCCCCATCCCCCCTCCTCCCCCCTTTCCCCTTTTTTCAATAATTTCAAAAAAATTGTAAAAAAAATAGTAGAAAATTAAAAAAATGGTTGTTAGTGTTCATTCTTTTTTTTTCTTTTTTTTTAAATTTAAAAAAAAAAAAAAATTCCGCTCTTCTTTTCACTGTCCCTCCCCCCTTTTTTTCAATAATTTCAAAAAAATTGTAAAAAAAATTTTAAAAAATTTTTTCATGGGGGAGGAGGATGATGGGAGCTGGTGTTAATTTTTTTGTGCTTTTTGATAGAAGTTTTCCCTTTCGGAAAGATGGGATGGCTCTGAAAAGAGCCTTTTGAAAGTGTTACGACACTTGTTTTATGAGCGGTAGATTCTTTTTATTCCACCCACATGCTTCCTGCAGATTGGACACTTGATTTTTAAATGTTGTTCGCCTGCTTCAACGCAGTGGCACATGTCTCCTACACAGGTTAGCGTGACCCAACAATCTTTACAGATGCATAAATGCCCACACGGCAATACGGCGTACATGCTATCTTGGTCTGTACACACGCTGCACCTTGATTTTTTTTCTTCCTTATGTAGTTCTTTTTGCTGTCTTGAAATCTCAGCGTCCATTTGATTCATGTCTTGTCTCATACCGTTAATCTGTTCGTTGAGGCGTGTTACCTCGGCCCAAGAGCATGGTTGTGGTGTTGTTTGGAAAGTTGAAGTCGTTATAATCGGAGTTTCGGAAGCCGAAGTCGTTATAATCGGCGTTTGTGTAGTTGTTGCAGGTGTATTACTATTTAACCATGCAATTTCTTGTTCCCCATCAGTTGTATCTTCATTTTCTTCTTCTATGGCATCCATCCTGCTGATTTCTTGGTCTTGTTGTCGACTTCGTCTTATCAACCTCGCATCTTCTGCTATTACATCTCGCCGGAGTTCTTCCAATTCTTCTTCATTTTGTCGTATCATGGTTTCGTCCGTAATAACCTGCTGAAAGCTTGTAATTAGGGTGATTCCACCATCATCTTCACTGGTAACCACCTCTCTAGGATCTCTAGGGTGGTGGGTGAACAGTGTTCGTCGTCTTGTACCCATGATTGTATTTTGTGAATAAATGGTAACATACTACGTGTTATTTATAGTCTAGGCGACTGGTGGGTGGATGGTGGTGGAGGGTTTAAGATGGCGGCGTGGTGGGTGGATGGTGGTGGAGGGTTTAAGATGGCGGCGTGGTGGGTGGATGGTGGTGGAGGGTTTAAGATGGCGGCGTGGTGGGTGGATGGTGGTGGAGGGTTTAAGATGGCGGCCGGTGTCAGTGAGTGCAAGATTATCATGGCCAGTGTCAGTGAGTGAGTGCAACATTATGGTATCTGCTAAACAATTTTTGTGTTTTATTTTTTCAACTTTAAAACAGGGTCTCATTATTGACGTATTTTTAGCCAGGAAAATCGATTTATTTTCAATGTACCGGGTTTTCCATACTACCGTGTTATAACGTTACGCATCGAAAAATCGCTAAATTCATTGAAAATAACGGCATAGTCTAGCGCTAGGCTGCTAAATTTTTTAAATACTACACCATGAATTGCCTGAGTTCAATTGGAAATAAAATTTATACGTGCACTGACATTTATTGCAAAATCACAGCCGTTTATAATTGAGAAAGAAACACAAACATATTTTTTCCAGCGTAAATGTAGACGGTCCAGCTAGAGTGTTTTCGCTACGGTCCGTGCTTTACACTATAAATAGCGCGCAGTATTTACTCAGTCATTCACAATTAGCCTGAGTGCCCAGTCATGCAGTCACCCCTGGCTGAAATCATGGATATTGACATATCAGACTTCACCACAAATGATGATGATAATGAAGTACAACCGCTCGGCAACATCATTAATATGGTACATGACCAACCATGGTTGGATGCTATAATGGAAGACTTATTTCCACCTCAACCCTGGCACTACCCACCACCAGCTACACCTCATTTTAGTGACCCCCCAGCCACATCGCAGCTTAGTAACTTCCTAGCAGCCACATCGGATGAATACCAACGTTTTGACGACATAGACCATGTTTTAGAAACTATGTTGAAACCACAACAACAAAGCCCCCAAGCTAAAGAAAAAGCAGATGGAGAAACGACACAAGAAGAAGAAAGCGGAAGCGGAAGCGACCTAGACACAACAGACACAGACGAAAGCGAAGGAGAAGATGAGAAGGAGAAGAGGGAAGACTTAAAAACCACTGTATCCGAAAAAAAGCAAAAGACTCAAGAAAAAAGAGAGAGGAAAGACTCAAGAAAAAGAGAGAGGAAAGATTCAAGAAGAAAGAGGACAGACTACAGAAAAAACAGGAAAGACAACAGAATCGATAGAAACGATCCGAGAAAAAACAGGAAAGACGCAAGAAAACAGAGGATAAGGGAGAATACAAGGAAAATAAGCCAAAAAGAAAACCAAGACGTGATCCGCTACATTTCCGCAATAACAACAACAACACTGGGATCCAACACAGAACGCCAAGCAGTCTTCTATTTACACTGCGTGGAATGCAGTAACCAATTCGCTAAATATGCTATTTCCCCCTGTGGACACCAAGCCTTGTGTCAAGCTTGTATTCATCGACATGCCCAAATACCAGCGTGTGCGAATGCTAACAAACCCCTAGTGTGTCAATTAATACCTTTGACATGTCCCGTGTGTACTGAGAGAAGACAACGCCAACAGGCCCTCTCAACGATGTAATCGCTTACATATTTCAACGGTTCTTTTAAGAACCACCTCATCTTTCCGAAAGGGGAAACTTCTAACATTAAAAAAGCACAAAAAATTAACACCAGATCTCACACACACACATATATATCCCTGTGCTGGTTCAAATAAATTTCAGTCCGTATATAATTCGGGCTGTAATGTTATAACTTCTATCAAAATAAAAAAATAAATTTCAGTCCGTTATTATTCGGGCTGTAATATTAATTAGTAACATTCCCGGGTTCAAAAATAAATTTCAGTCCGTTATCATTCGGGCTGTAATATTAATTTAATTACTGGGAGAGAGAAAAAAGAAAAAAGAAAACCTGTGTTTATAAGAGAGAGATTGGTCCTGACAAGGACCGTTAATATGGGACAGGGGTTGTTTTTTGGTGTTGCAGTTTGCTAATAGAATAAAAACAGGGGTAATGTGGGACCTATGCTTTTGAAATTTGTGCCAAGTTAGAAGCTCTCTTTCGAGAAGCATTGGTTAGTTCTGAAAAGAACTGTTATGGATCAATTTTTTAACCCTGTTTTTCTTCAGGAGGGGGGTTTTCTTGTCTACCCCCCTTACAGCATCTGGCTCACCGAGAAGTATCTGTATGGTGTTAACGTGTATTTTTTTGCAACATCATCCTCATCATCCTCATCTGGTGTGATCGGCATGCCCTCTAAAAAATTCGCCGGCGCTATTGTGGATTCTTCCCATATGATGTTGGTGGTGGGCAGGTCTTGCAGCAGGGGAAAATCCGCCAGAAGTGGTGTTTTTTCTTCTTCATCATCGTCTGTGGCCTGGACTGCTGGCTCTTGTGGTGATGGTTGACACGGCGCCAGCAGCGGAGGAGGGGCAGGGTGCAAATGTCTTTGCATGGTAGTCTGTAAAAGATCGAACCACCCCTCCTCGCTGATCGTTCTTGATGCATTTCTTGATACTCCTCTGTTGTTCTTTCGCTGGTTGATGGTGTTCGTCGTACACATCTTCCGTTCACTCTTTCCGTATGGCCGGCTCATTTTCTTCTTCTCTGCTGCTGTTCATCGCAGTGTGAAAGGTTTTTGAATAGCCCGCTTGAAGCGGGCCGCTAGCTTATATAGTGTAAAGCGCGGACCTCGGCGAAATGGCTCTGTGTTTGGTAAATATTTTTACGCCGGACAAAATGTTTGTGTTTCTTTTCCAATTATAAACGGCTGTGATTTTACAATAAATGTCAGTGCACGTATAAATTTTATTTCCAATTGAACTCAGGCAATTCATGGTGTAGTATTTAAAAAATTTAGCAGCCTAGCGCTAGACTATGCCGTTATTTTCAATGAATTTAGCGATTTTTCGATGCGTAACGTTATAACACGGTAGTATGGAAAACCCGGTACATTGAAAATAAATCGATTTTCCTGGCTAAAAATACGTCAAGACTATGGCTTACAGCCTTATAATAGCTCCCTGAAAATTGTAACGGGTTTATCGAAAGAGAACTATAGAAAATTATTAAAAACATAGCCTTCGTTTCAGTGCAAGGTCAACGTGCACAGTTCCCTATTCATTTTGGTGCACTGGGCATGACGCCCTCTAGCGGCCATGACAGGCACTGAGAATGGAATGTCTTGAAAGGGGAGTTAATAACCAATAGGCCGGTGAAACATTTTGGAGACGATTTCAATGTTGTCTTCTTCTCTCCTACCTGTGAGCAAAAATTCTTAATTGTTTTACAGTGCAGGCACAAATGACACACAGATGTAGCGTCGTCGCAAATGTTCTGAAGTATATTTTATCTTGGAGCGCGCACCTACAAAAATTGCATTGTAATTTTCAATTTAATTATTTTCTAGAACAGGGTACGATACGAATTTTATTACGATGAAATATTTTTTTTATTACAATAAAATTAGCAAGAATCGGTATATATACATTTTGCCTGGACGGTGTTTTGTCTAAAATTCTTAATTGTTTTTCAGTGCAGGCATAAATGACACACAGATGTAGCGTCGTCGCAAATGTTCTGAAGTATATTTTATCTTGGAGCGCGCACCTACAAAAATTGCATTGTGATTTTCAATTTAATTATTTTCTAGAACAAGGGTACGATACGAATTTTATTACGATGAAATATATTTTTTTTTATTACAATGAAATTAGCAAGAATCGGTATATATACATTTTGCCTGGACGGTGTTTTGTCATTCACCACTATGGCAGCGCACGGAAAGGAGCTCGCCTTCTTTCAACTCACGTCTGACGTGATTCTCATCGTCTATGATCATGAACTGCAGCTCATTGAAGAACATCCTCGAGAAGTGAAGTTATCTTTAAGCCTAGCAGGTTGGACTCTATTGACACGGTTGTTACAGGGAAAAGAGCCCGAAGTCGATTTCCTGCATGTGGGAGTCGGTGTGTACCTGCCAAGTGGTAGAGATGATTCTTTTTTCCCCCGGCTAGAACAGTGTGGGGGTGCCGCTATCCTACTCCGGCCGGCATTATGGCAGGCGCTGAAAGCTATTATCACCGATGTCCACGACGTACTCTATCCTGAGGCCAACTCTCTAGCTACCCGCACTCTTACACCGGACTGTACCCTATTGTTATACCCCCAACGCGTGGAGCTCCTCGATGACGATAGCCGATGTTGGTGTACGTCTGAACCCGCGCGTGTCTCTTTATCCCCGGAAGGCTGGATTACCTTGAAACGTGTGTTATGCGGTGATCTCGACGGGGATAGCATTCACCTGTGTCACGATGTCTACATTTTCCGCGGTCCCTATTTTGCTCGACTTCTCTGTCTCAAGCGAGGGGGATTTACTCTGGACCCCGATCTATGGACGGCTTTGCAACAAGTAGTCCCCATGGTGGATGAAGTACTCTCTCCACAGGAGCAGCCCCTCACAGAATAGTACCTGACACTATAAATACCAGGGATGAGACAGAGTGTGTGTCATTCACCGTTCGACATTTAGAGCAAGCATGTCATCCGACCTACGAGCCATCCTGCCTCTTACACCCTACCAGGTGGGGTTATACGTCTATGAAGATAAAGTCACCCTGGTGGAAGACTGTGGAGCTATTTGCTGGGCGCGCGCTGAGACTCTATCGAATACGGTGACGCTACAGCGTGATGGCTGGACTAAATTTAAACGGGTGTTGAATGGTGAGTTGGACGGACACCTCATCCACATGGACAATGCCATCTACGTATACCGTACCGCCCTCTTCCCACGCCTGGGCCGCTACCAAGACCCTACGCGAAGTTTCATCCTAACCCCCTCTCTGTGGTCAGCCTTGGAGAAAGTAGTGCCTATTGTGGACCAGCTGTTTACACCAACGAACGATCACCAGACGAATTGGCGTGGGCTCGTGCTATGGAAGACGCGCTGGCTGAACCTCATGAAAAACAACAACATGATGAATCCGATGATACAGCCGGGGAAGACGAAAGCACTATATCTATAGAATGCACAGAGGCTAGAGTGCCAGTGTCACCTGATGAAGCGAACACACATGACGGGCACCCAGAGGCGGCCCGATGAGGGGTAAGAAGACCGTGATGAGGCGGTCCCGAAAGGGAAAAAAGGGGTCAGCATCTACAGTGAACAAGGTGTTAACCGATTTGTATTACAGCCCTACCAGTCCAGCCGCGTATAGCGCTGTGGGAGCGCTCGCTCGAGCTGCCCATTCTCAAGGCATCAGTCGAACTGAAGTTCGAGACTGGTTAAAAACCCAAGACACTTATAGTTTACATCGAGCAGCCCGACGACATTTTCGCCGTAACCGAGTGATCGTAGGAGGCATAGACGCGCACTGGCAGGCGGATTTAGTGGACATGAGTCGATTTGCACCTCACAATGATGGACATCGGTACATATTTACCTGTATCGATATTTTATCCAAGTATGCCTGGGTACTACCCATTCGCACCAAAACAGGAGAGAATCTAATAGGAGCGTTCCAGCAGATTTTCAAGACGGGGCGCAAACCTCTTTATTTGCAAACGGATGAAGGCACAGAATTTCTCAACCGACCCTTTCAAGCCTTTCTTAAGAAACAGAAGGTATTTTTCTTTCATACGTACAACGAGACCAAAGCTTCTGTGGTGGAACGATTCAATCGCACCTTCAAAGGACGAATGTACAAGTATTTTACCGCCCAAAACACCCGACGGTACATCGATGTACTACCTCAACTGGTACAAGGGTACAATCGAGCCTATCATCGCAGTATCCAGCGAGCTCCCCGTGATGTGACAGAACGCAACGAACATCAAGTGCGTGGTACGCTGTACTCATCCAGTCCACAACCACTCACGGCACCCCGTTACAAACGTGGAGATGTGGTACGGATCAGTAAAGTGAAAGGTCAGTTTGAGAAAAGTTACTTGCCCAACTGGAGTGACGAGCACTTTGTCATCGTTCGCCATAAACCTCGACAGCCACACGTCTATCAACTGGAAGATCTACAAGGAGAAACACTGCAAGGCACGTTTTACGAGGCAGAATTACAACCCATAGTGAAAACACCGAAAGACTACTACACGGTGGAAAAGATTTTGAAAACGGAACGTCGACGGGGCATCCCCTATCATTTCGTCAAATGGCAAGGGTGGCCTCGTTCGTTTAATTCCTGGATGTCCGGTCGTGACATGAAACGCCTATAAATTCTAACCCCTATCAACACCAGCCTTCAGTGTAGGATTGTACCATGGATAGTACACATCTACCCTTACTGTTACGAACTCGAAAAGCACAAGTGGATACTGTAGTGTGTCTAGTAGTGCTTGTGGGTACGTTATTTACAGGCGTACGTGATATCCTGTTTGAGCACCCTGCGTTCCACACCTCCATCATCCACCACCACCACTTCGACCACCACTACGACGACACTGCCTACGCCATCCAAGACGTCAAGGTACCGCCACGTATCAACCCAGACACCCACGTCTACCACGCCGTCTACTCATACACCGTCTACTCCATCCACCACCACCACGTTACCCTTTGCCCGCTACATCCAGCCACCCACGACGACCACGTCCCGTACTACGACTCCACGTCATCCTCCGTCATCCCTGAGAAGCGACGATCCTTCCACCCCATCACCACCAACACCTAGTACACCTACCACGACGCTAAAAATATTTACAGTGGATCCCCGTGAATCACGTTTACCACGACAACGGTACCCATTCGACTACGATCCCCGGTGGGATCCACGACAACGGGGGTGGGCTTCTAAACGCCGAGCGCAAATCACCAAATAAAAAAATAAAAAAACTAAAAAAAACTATGGATCCTCGATGGCAGCATCCTTTCACGTGTCTCATCGCTGGACCGACAGGGTCGGGGAAAACACACTTCGTTCAACGTCTGATCCAACACGGGTCAGCCCTCATTTCACCGCCTCTAGCTCGCATCCTGTGGTGTTATGGAGCTTGGCAACCTGCGTACGAGGAACTGGCACGTGTCCCGGGACTCACCTTAGTGGAAGGCTTACCCCCTGAGGATACACCCCAAGACACCTTGGTGGTGGTGGACGATCTCATGACGGAAACGGACAGTCGAATCACCCGTCTCTTTACCAAAGGAAGCCATCATCGTCGGTTGAGCATCATCTACATCGTGCAGAATCTCTTCAGTAAGAACAAAGAGCACAGGAACATTAGTTTGAATGCTCAGTATGTGGTGTTATTCAAAAACCCCAGAGACGCTTCACAAATTACGCACCTGGCCCAACAGATGTACCCTAAAAACACGGCCTTTGTACGAGAAGCCTTTGAAAATGCTACCCAACCCGCTCACGGGTATCTACTCATTGACTTGAAACAAGACACTCCCTCCACCCTTCGATTGCGTACCCTCATTTTTCCCGGCGAGGTGCAGACGGTGTACACACCCAAATAAAAGATAAAAGAAGAAGACAATCCACTCTAGCCGTCATTCATCATCATGTCTGCACGCGTACGCCAGCACGCGCCGGCCCTGCGCGTATTACGCAGCGCGCCACCGGAGGTGGGCCGGGCCCTGGTGCGCGGGGCGGATCCCGACTTGGTACGGTGTTTGTGTGAAGTGGCCCATAATGTGTTAAAAGGCAATGTTCCACTCAGTCCTCTGCAGAAAGGGAAATTGCAACGGCACAAGGCGGGTCTCCGAACGTTGGTGAAGAAGACGGGCACTGTCAAGAAAAAGAAACAGGTGTTACAGCGAGGTGGATTTCTCGGCGCACTCCTCGCACCCTTAGCCGCTACTGTACTGGGACCGTTACTAGGCTCCATCTTGGGACGCTAACGTCATCATGGAACATACGAAAAAAATGATGCTGGTCGAACCTCGACTGTTACAGAGTTTGCAATCACCCTATCCCGTGCCTGCCACAGTGCAACAACTGCAGTCTCTGGATGAAAAGATGAATAGTATACTCCAACGTCGACTACCCGATCACGAGAAAATTCAACTCTACCATCATACGCTGAACCAGTACCAGACGTTTATGGATCAATATAGAGGGAGTAGTAGTAGTAGTACACCACAACTACCCACAACGCCCACACTGACATCCCCATCACCACCTTCACCTGAGCTGGAAGAGGAAGTGTTGACCAGTGTGCCTAAAGCCTTCAAGACCAAGGCACGTTTATTGTTGGATCGCGTGAAACAGAATTCCGATATGAGTTGGAACGCTGAAGGAAAACTGCTGATTCGAAACAAAGTGGTGCCGGGGTCTCATATGACCGATTTGATCAACGATATGGTACGTTCTCGCAAACACTCTAATCCACCGGGCTGGGAAGTCTTTGCTCAGGGATTAAAAGACATACACACCCCTCAAGAATTGGTAGGGAATCCTAACCGTTGGGCCTTTATGCAGCAATCGACCCGACACCAACCTCCACCCTCCTCTTCTTGGGACTCCATGTCACCGCCGCCGCCGCCGTCCAAAATACCACAACCACGACGGGGACGTAGCCGATCTAAGTCAACGCGACGATCACAACGCCGAGGTAAGGCGCCCAAGGCCTGGGGGGCCCTTACTGGGAACCCTACTAATAACTCCTATAAAAACCCGGTGCAGAAGCCAGAACAACTCAGTCGTCATGTTTTACCTGACGTTGCCCAGTAATAGCTCACTCGAAGTGTTTCCTGACAACATCTTGACCAAGTATGTCACTCAATTACCCCAACCGTTACATTTACCTGGACGATGGGAATGTGGACTGGTGGATATTCAATACCCTTACTCATGGTACAACGTACAAGACCAAGAAGTATGGTACGAAGTGACCTACCAAGGTAAAATCTACAGACTGACTCTCCCCGAAGGCCAATACGATACGCCCAAGAAGTTCAGTCAGGGTCTGATGGCCTTGTTGGAGTACAAGGCTGTAAAGGAGAGCACGGATAGTGCAACACGCCCGATAGCCTTTCGCTTCAAGAAAAACGTGTTCTTCGATGTCAACGTACACAACGGCAAGAGCTCTATCATGCTGAGCCCTAACGTGGCTGTGAAACTCAGTCCTACACTACAGCAAATGTTACGGCTGCCTAACAGCGTCTACACGGGTCCCACCATTGACAACGGTACCATGTTGATGGATATGAAAGTAGGTATGTACGCACTGTACGTCTACTCGGACGCAGTGGACAGCCATATTGTGGGTGATGTGAACACACCTCTGTTACGGGTGGTGCCCATTAGCAAGACGTATGGCGATCAAGTCAACCAGAGTTTCAACCATATAATGTACCTGCCCGTACGACATACCGATATCAACACGATCACGGTGGATATAAGAGATGACACGGGACGCCCGATCGCATTCGAACGAGGAAAAGTGGTGCTGACACTTGCTTTCCGACAAGTCCGCTCTCCTCACTTCGTATAATGTACGTGCCTTACCAGTGCCATACGCCCAGCTATGCCGACTACTACAAGAAACAAACGGGAGGAGGCTTGCCCATGTTTAGCGGTGCACGCATGCAACGAGGTCACGGATTGGGGAACATACTGGGCAGCATTGTGAAAACGTTTTTACCCTTGGTGACACGGGGTGTCAAAGCGGTAGGGAAACAAGTGGTACGCAGTGGATTGCGCGTGGCCGGTGATGTGATGGGAGGCACAGCACCCCGACAAGCCTTCAAACGACGGGCTAAAGAAGCCGGCGGCGTCTTGATCGCCAAAGCCCTTAAAAGACAAACTCCGACACAGCGAAGAGTCATTCGACGTCCAACACACCGACGACGCACACCCCAGAGGAGGACTAAGACCAGAACGAAGAAGAAGAAGAGGAGTAGTAGTAGTAGTAGTAGGAGAGACATCTTCGCATAATGGCATTCATTCACTCCGAGTCGTGTCCGTCTACCAAGAGTGAATTGGATTTGTGGACTATTCCCCCCACCCAAACCAGTGTAGCCGAAGGACGTTGGGTAGAACATCGACCCCTGGCTAGCCTGACGGGGGTGGGCCCCGTGGAATTTACCATTGAAAACAAAGATACGGCCTACCTGGATTTAGCCCACACGTACTTGTACGTGAAAGCCAAAATAATGGACAACGACGGGACGCCCATAGCGGACGATGCGGTAGTAGGCCCGGTGAATCTTTGGCTGCACTCCTTGTTCCAACAGGTGGATATAGGTCTGAACGATAAACTCATCAGTACGTCCACCAATACGTACCCGTACCGAGCCTACATGGAGACGCTGTTGTCGTACGGCAGTGATGCCAAAAAATCACACTTACAAGCTCAGCTGTACTTCAAGGATACACCCGGAGTCATGGACAGCGTGCTCGGTGCCAATAATGGATTCGTCGTACGCAAAAGAATGGCAGCCCAAAGCAAGTCCATCGATATGATGGGACGACTGCACGCCGATCTGTTCCTGCAAGACCGCTACATGATGAACGGTGTATCCATCAAGATCAAGTTGATCCGTTCCTTACCCGCGTTCGCCTTAATGGGCGGTGGAGTCGGGGGTGTCAATTACAACATCGTCATTGAAGATGCAGCCCTGTTTGTCCGTACGGTAGATTTGCAACAGGGCGTGTTGCTGAGTCACATGGAAGCCTTATCGAAAAAACCAGCCCTGTACCCCATCCGACGCGTACAGACCAAGGTGTTCTCTGTGCCATCAGGTACGATGATGGCCAACCGTGAAAATTTATTTCTAGGGGATCTTCCTAAACGTCTTACCCTGGCGTGTGTGACCAACACCGCTTTCAATGGAAATTGGGCTGAGAATCCGTTCAACTTTCAGCATTTCAGCATCAACTTTGTGACACTGCACGTGGCCGGCCATCAAATTCCAGCCCGTCCATTACAACCGGACTTTACTAACAAAAACTATGTGCGGACCTACCTGAACCTGTTTACAGCCACAGGACAAAACAACCAGGACGAAGGCAATACCATCACACGAGACGACTTTATCCGTGGGTACACATTGTTCGCCTTTGACCTCACCCCCACCTTGGAACACGATCATCAACTGGCTTTGCTGAAGAAAGGAAACCTACGGTTGGAACTGCGTTTCGCCACCCCTCTAGCCCACACCATTAACGTGATTAATGCCGATCTTCCGCCAACCAACGTGTATAATGGCCACTGGGCATAGGTTGGGCCAGCGACCACAGGTACAAGGCATTCGCATCGAAACCGATGATCTTAGCACAGGGTTTTCCACTGGGGAGAGTAGTGACGTCCTTCTCGTGATAACGGTGAAAAATAAGACTCGGGCCGCCCACAATGTTCTGCTTTAGACAATCATGCATGTCTGCATCTTTTTGCTGTATCAGCGAGAAGTACGTAGCACACTCTTGAAAAAGATGGCGAAGCGCCAGACCCGGTAAACTCAAGCACTCCTTGAAGATGTCGACGTGCATTTGGCGACGAAAGAGTTGCACCATTTTCTCGGCCGCTTCCAGGAAAGGAACCACATCTAGGTTATTATACCATATCAGGAAATCTCGCAAGGTCTGCATATGTTCATCGTTCCATACCTGCTGTAGTTCCCGGTACGTGTCTTCCGGACATTCCACTTGCTTCAAATCATCAAAGAAGGCGTGCCGGGATGGCAACTGTGTTTCCTGCAAACGGTCGAGCGATGATATATACGTGTAAGGGAACCTCCCTTTGGTTTGTGCACAGTTATAGGCCTTGACCCACTGATCATAGCTACAATTAGGAGCTAAGTAGTTCCGTACATCCAGGAAATGCAGTGATGTGGTAGTGAGGGCCATATGATTATTGATCTTCTTGGTCACGGACTTGAGGGTATTCGACTGGGCCAAGTAGGGGTAAAGAAATTTTTTCACCATGTTCAAATCATAACGTCCCGAATTGAAACCTAGCACCGGTAACTGACCTAGATATTGTAGGAAGCGCACTTTCAATTTCTCCGCATACGGTTTCGGTAAGCCACATCCTGCGACTGCAGAGGCTGCGACTGCAGGGGCTGCGACTCGGGCTCCGACTCGGACTCGGACTCTTCATCGTCACTAAACGCTACACCCGGTATAGGAATACGATCGTCCAGCTGGTCCAGTACGTCCTGGAACTTGGACACCAATAGTTCTGTACTAGCCGCACTGACTTGCTCTAAATACTCCATCATGCGGGTGATCAACTCATGGGATTCCCCCGTGGACACGAAACACACCGGAGCAGCGTCATAGCCAGGTACGTTGCTGGAAATACTGACACTCAGAGGAATATGGCGCTGCGTCCACTGCGTTTTCGCTGAAAACATGTCCATGGGCTCCAACAGGGCCTCAAAATCGTAACACGCCCGGTAGGGAAAATAACGATCCGCCTCCGGTATCATCACACCCTCATCGGCCAGTTCCTGGAAAATAGTAGGCGTATTATGATACACTCCACCCGGATATACTCGCTTGACACTGTTGTCACAGATTTTCTCGTGGCGATGTAAGTCGTAAGACTTTTTAAACACCCGATGGCATTGGGCACAACTGAAAGACTGAGCGTACTGGCTCATATTGTAGATCAGCGAAAAATGACTCACGCCATTGTCGTCGAACACATTGACTTTCATCGTAGCAGCATACCGTTCTGTTGAACGACGAACCAATTCAGCCACAAATGTATCCTCCTCCTCGCATCGTAATCGATATACAAAGATATTGATGTTGAACAGTGTTTCCACGTCATCCAAATTCTTGAACGGCACTCCACGGAAGTGCCGCTTATCCAAGTCTTGCTGCTGTAAATACTGTTCTCAATAGTCATTGGCCACTCTGTCACAACCCTGGGGGTCACACTCGTCCAGATGCACGGCCAAACACCGAAACAAACATTTCCGGTCTTTGTAGGGCCCATTTCTGCCTGCTGTTAATGCATACAGGCCTTTTCGACGAAGCAACCACGGGGGTAGTAGTACAGGAGCACCGATAGGATGATCTCTCATTTTCGTGACGAAAAATGTGACGTTGGTCACCATTTCCACAAGCCATTGGGTATTGGGGCGTTGCGACCGGGCCCATTCCAATGGATCCAACGTAGTCAATTGGTCGATGAGTGGCTCCAGAGAAATCGCATCCGTCACCGTGAACGGCTGATCAAACACATAGGTATTATTGCTGGGATAATAATACCGCACCTGATCCGTCTCCTTGTGCCGTAAAATGTACCCGAATGTCATATTCAACTTGAACGCTGTCACCTGATCTGCGAAAATGTTCTCGGCATAGGTAGACAGATACGTGAGGTCCTGCAGCCGAAAGTTATACAAGTCCAATAGACGACGGTCACGGTGAAAACAATGGCGTATGGTAGCCCAGTGACGTTGATAAATGTCCCTTCAGGCAAGACTTCAACCGGAGGTGCTGCTGGGTCCCAGGGAAAATCTTCTCCACGTCTCATGCTTTTCGTCTCATACAAGCGGATAGGCAAGCAGACAGACAGGCAAGGCTGACAGGCGGGTCAGGTCAGGTAAGTCAGATTGCAATGAATACACCCCTACCCTAAAAATCGACTCCTTTTATACGTTTTTCTACAATCCGCCATCTTAAACCCACCACCACCATCCACCCACCAGCCGCCATCTTAAACCCACCACCACCATCCACCCACCAGCCGCCATCTTAAACCCACCACCACCATCCACCCACCAGCCGCCATCTTAAACCCACCACCAACATCCACCCACCAGCCGCCATCCACCCACCAGCCGCCATCTTAAACCCACCACCACCATCCACCCACCAGCCGCCATCTTAAACCCACCACCACCATCCACCCACCAGCCGCCATGTTAAACCCACCACCACCATCCACCCACCAGCCACCATCTTAAACCCACCACCACCATCCACCCACCAGCCGCCATCTTAAACCCACCACCACCATCCACCCACAGCCGCCATCTTAAACCCACCACCACCATCCACCCACCAGCCGCCATCTTAAACCCACCACCACCATCCACCCACCAGCCGCCATCTTAAACCCACCACCACCATCCACCCACCAGCCGCCATCTTAAACCCACCACCACCATCCACCCACCAGCCGCCATCTTAAACCCACCACCACCATCCACCCACCAGTCGCCATCTTAAACCCACCACCACCATCCACCCACCATACACCACGTGACATCAATACTCGCTTCTGATTGGATGAAACGTGACGTCACAAAGGTCATATGCAAATTTCTGAGGTCAATAGGGTGTTAAAGACGCTTTGTATACTACTTCTGTCATTCATGATTCAGTCGTTGTCCATTAAAGAATTCCCGCATCCATACTCCAAATACATAATTCATTAACAGCATTAGCACCAACTTATAAAAATTAAATCACAGCCTACATGAAAACAGTTTTCAATGATGCCGGCTAGACATCATGATGTTTCAACATAATGTTACCTCAGCTTTAACCATTCTATGGGCTACAACGAGTCTTTTTGAATTGTATTTGCAAAATACCCTTCCAATAGTCATGTGCATATTATTGGAGCATTTGTCTGGGACACGATACATCACTAGTTGGCCTATGGGGAGAAAAGTTGGCAAAAATGAATACTGTTAGAGATGATTGAGCATACACATGAATGATGCGCATGAAGCTCCGTTGGTGTTAAAATATTAGTCCGTGGGCTGAGTAGGCCCGCCTTGCACCACTCTCCCATCACTCTTCGAAACTATGATTTTGTAGTACTTTGGAATGTGACGAAGGAGAAAATATATGTTAATACGCGAGAAATTCGGATGAACTGGGAGTTCAGAGAAGTTAAAAATTCCACCTAACGCCTTTATTTTGGGTTTACGGTAAGGGGTGGGATTACTAAAATGATCATAACTTTTTTATTTGTTGTCCAATTGATTAAATTGAAGTATCGTTTTATTCACCATAAAAGGAGGAATCAGTCCAAACCAGCAAACGTTCTAATATTTCACTGTTATGACGTCAGTAGGGGGCCATCTCCAAATTTCACGAAAAAATGTCAAAATTGACTAACTACAAACAATACTGATAACTAGTCATGTTTCTGCAACATTATCTATGTAACCTGGTTTAATATGTTGGTTTTATTTGTATTTTGTGCTTCAATACATTGAAATATCTCCAATGTTGTAAACTAGCAGTAACATGGATAACTAACTTAGCACTATGGTGGCCTTCCACAGTTTCGTAGTAATGGCCCCTCTCTAATTTCATAATACGATAGACTGCCCTTGTTCTGCTACATCATAATTCTTCTGGTCTTCTTAATAGCTTATATCTATAATGCCATCCTATTCAGCATTATCAACGCTGCAAACGAGTACGTACAAATCGAGTGCTGGCTTCGTCTACACGCTGATCGGGATCATGGAGTAAAGTTTGTCCTGCCTCAGTTATGCCCCTTGGGTGTGCCTAAAAATCGGGACTCATTTACGGGAAGAAAATCTGACAAAAAACGGGCAGGTTGACACCCACTTTTGTTTGCCTTTTTAAGTTGAGACCGGACCAGGGAACGTGAGTAAGAAGTTTAATTGAAATCGCTCTTACAGATTTTTCTGGAAATTGAGCCGAATTTGACCATTTTTCGACATTTTTAAGGGTTTTTTCTAGGAAAAATGAAGCAAGCATGGAGGAGAATGTTCGAGTTTAATTTTTCTATAACATAGCAGTGTTATATCTTAAAATAATAGTTTCATCATGCTCTTTCAGAAAATATATACATATAAGTGATTTGGGTTGAAGGTTTTACGACAACTGGTGGCCGAAAAATGGACCCATAGTCTATTCCATGCCCAATGGAAGAATCTCTGGAGTGCACCCTTTAAGGCATAATAGTGGAGTCTATGCATTATCTTAATGTAGACTCCGTTACGGAGCGGAGATGTATCATTACGCCAGATTGTTTAATTTTGACTGCCTAGTTACAACTGAAGCGCTATTTTCGGAAGCAGGTGGAAAGAAGACCAGGAGTTCGATTAAAATAATCCACAGTGTGTCCATTAGTATACTATTGAGGTTATTGCATACTGTATTCCATACAGGAGTTATCTCCCCCTGGAATGAGATTTCGGTGGATATTATGGCAGAACGAGGTCATATCAGAATGATATAAATTGGCCAGTGTAAATTTTCCTTACAAGAGAACCCATTTACAGTCCATAAAGGATGGAATGGATGTATATTATTATGGTTTTACGAATTATTTCTCAAGTTTCTGAAGTATTTCCCATGTTTCTAGGAGAAAATTTAGTGCAAAATTACCAATAATTTGACTTGGTTGCATCTCTTATTTGCATTTTCCCGCGGTTCTGCTATCATTGGAAAGCGGAAAATCAACCACAGCCTTCATATTGCCGAATGGATGACCATTATTAAGAATAAATAGGTTAATTTTGAGATTGTTCTCGAAAATCCTGCTAGAATTGGCAAAAGTGATAAAAACAAAGATGGGGTAGTTATCGGTCGGATTTCCCAAAATAATATGTATAACTGGCAAGTGTTGTATACCGCCATACGCGCACACACTCTGAGATTACGATAAATGTGAATAATTAATTTCGTAAAAAATATCCTGCCCCTTAAGGTGGGCCTACACAGTTTCGTAGTAATGGCCCCTCTCTAATTTCATAATACGATAGACTGCCCTTGTTCTGCTACATCATAATTCTTCTGGTCTTCTTAATAGCTTATATCTATAATGCCATCCTATTCAGCATTATCAACGCTGCAAACGAGTACGTACAAATAGAGTGCTGGCTTCGTCTACACGCTGATCGGGATCATGGAGTAAAGTTTGTCCTGCCTCAGTTATGCCCCTTGGGTGTGCCTAAAAATCGGGACTCATTTACGGGAAGAAAATCTGACAAAAAACGGGCAGGTTGACACCCACTTTTGTTTGCCTTTTTAAGTTGAGACCGGACCAGGGAACGTGAGTAAGAAGTTTAATTGAAATCGCTCTTACAGATTTTTCTGGAAATTGAGCCGAATTTGACCATTTTTCGACATTTTTAAGGGGTTTTCTAGGAAAAATGAAGCAAGCATGGAGGAGAATGTTCGAGTTTAATTTTTCTATAACATAGCAGTGTTATATCTTAAAATAATAGTTTCATCATGCTCTTTCAGAAAATATATACATATAAGTGATTTGGGTTGAAGGTTTTACGACAACTGGTGGCCGAAAAACGGACCCATAGTCTATTCCATGCCGAATGGAAGAATCTCTGGAGTGCACCCTATGTTACTTATGCAATGAATGGTGTGAAATTAATTCAAGTGTGGCTTCCAGGTATGTTGTTATTGTTTCGATTGAACTTATTATTCCACCGCACACGACTGGACTAATGTATCGTCCGTTTTCAATATTCTGCGCATGTGCAGTCTGGTCGTAGTATAGATAGCAGGCATTTTGGGGGTGCGTGGGGGTGTGTTTGGGGTAGAGATGGACCACTATTCGTCCAAATGGGTCGTGGAAGGTGTCAAATTGAAGCTTTTGTGGTATAGAGTCAGAATGGCGTGTTTTTTATTGCAACTCGCGTGAATCTGCACATGTGCAGTTGAGTGTAGTAAGTAAAGTGATCATTTGGGGAGTGGGCGGGGTGTGTTTGGGGTGGAGATGGACCACTATTGGTCCGAATGCGTCGTGGGAGGTGTCATTTTGTAGCACTCGGGGTGTAGACCCCGATTTGAGGGCTGCCCACAGCATCTTTGACGTCATCGGTGACGTCATCAATACGAGTAGTAGCGAAAGTGTGCATTTTGGGGAAGTGAAGGAAGGTATTTGTTGTAGAGATGGTCTGCGTCGTATGGGGTGACATCTTGTAGCCTTCGGGGGTGGAGACCACGATTTGAGGGGATGTCCACAGCATCTGTACGAGTCGTAGCGAAAGTGGACATTTTGGGGCAGCGAAGGAAGGTATTTGGTGTAGAGATGGACCATCCTTGGTCCGAATGCGTTCTGTCGGGTGCGCATTATACCATATCTTTGCTGTATTATACCATATCTGTCCTGTATTATACCAAATCTGTGCTGTATTATACCATATCTGCCTGGAATTATACCTTATCTGTGCTGTATTATACCATATCTGTTCTGTATTATACAATATCTGTCCTGTGTTATACCATGTCCTGTATTGTACCATATATGTCCTGTATTATACCATATTTCTTCAGTATTATACCTTATCTGTGCTGTATTATAATCGGAGACGTATCAATGTGAAGCACTCATGGCTCCGACTGGAGGGGCTGGGTCGTGGAAATGACGTCATTCTGCACATGTGTAGTTGTGCAGTAGTAATGAAAGGGAAGTTTCGGAAGTGTGCAAGGGCACTATATCACATCGGGGTATATTACAAGAGTCTGGTCCGCATTCCTAATTCAGCCGTCGTCCATTAGAGAATATCCGCGTCCATAATCCAAAGACCTATTTCATATTCCATATAACAGTATTAGCGCCAAATTCAAAAAAGACAATCATAGTATACAAAAACATAGGCTTGTTTCCTGCAAGAGAGAAGCGGTCAACAGTTTTCAATGATGCCGGCAAGACATCATGATGTTACAAAAATATCAAATCCGTATCGCTGATCAGTATTCTTAATCCATAATATTCGTTGTAAAGTCGTCATCTAAAGAATGATGTATCTCAGTCACGCTTTGATTGTGACTGTTCATATGAGTACCATGAGGATCTTGAAGTACATGGGTTCATACGGCCCCTAGCCCCGGGTTAAGCGGAATTAGACACAAGTTACGAAACGTAACGCCATAGATCTTGAACGCTACGTTCGTATTTTGCTATCAGCATGCGATATGTATCGCCAAATTTGAGAAACTGTGAGTGGAGGCGCTTGGTGGAATAGCCCTGTTTTATAAGTTTCTGCAACAATGTTTTGTGACGTCGATTAAAATGGTCACATCTAACACAGGATCTAGCAAATCTAGATGCGAAGACTTGGATATCTCGAGAAGATAGAAGCGAGACTTGGATATCTCATCCAATTATAGCGGATAGCAGTTGTCATGAATAACAACAATTTCAGCAATGTTTATACAGTTTATTATCCTCAATGTTACATCATACCCAGGCTGGGGAGCCGCCCTGGGTATGTTTAGTATGTTCATAGCAAAACAAATTGAAATATCAAACACCATGTTTTATTATTTAACGCACCGCCACATTAGGTACAAGGGTTTACTGAGCTCAAGTCAACGATCAGCAGGTAGACGTAGAGAGTATATACGGCATGTTATGCTATTCATCAGTGCACGGGTGACGCATCCAGCCGAAAGGGTTGACCAGTTTAACCACGGAGAACGTAACATTGGTGACCCTCTCCACTGTCCTCTTGGTGTTGGAGCGTTGACGTTGTGCCCATTCCAAGGGATCCACGGTGTCCCGTTTCTCCAGCATCGTCTCTAGCGACGCCCGGTTAATGATGGTGAAAGGATGGTCGTACACTTGGTTGTTGGCACTGGAATAGAAATAGCGCGGTTGATCCGTCATCTTATGACATAAGATGTACCCGAAAGCGACATTTAATTTGAAGGCTGTACGTTGGTCACTGAAGATGGCTTCCTGCGTAGACGGGCGAGGTCGGTCAGTCGGAAATTGTAGATATCTTGAATAGGGCGATGACGGTGGAAACAGTGCCGTATCATGGGCGTATGGCGCCGGTAGATGTCATTCACTGGATGGGCGTCCTGTAAGAGATTGCTAGGAACATGGGCTCGTCCGCGAAGTGTACTTTGCTCTCCACGTCGTACAAAATCTGGCCCAAGGTCTTGTCGTCGGAATTTGACTGTAGAATTAGGTCGACACCATCATCATCGTCATGGGCCCTCGTGCGATGCGTGGGAGTTTCCGCTGTCTCAGAGTGTCTGATGAAACGACCAGGCCGCTTCCATTTATAGCACGCTAGCTGGTGATCTATTTTTAGCACACTCAGTTCGACTACTCCCAAGTCGAGGACCGAGATGTACTGGTGTACGACTGAGCCGCATTGCGCGCGCGTGTGCGTGTGTGTGTATGTGTGGGCAATGGATTTTACATCCGCGACCTTGTCAACATCCGGGTTTCCCAGTGGGTTGTTCCCGTCGTTCCTCCGTCTTCCATCCGGGTGCTGTGGTTTTACATCCGGGTCCTCATCTTACATCCGAGTTTTTCCATGTTTACTGCCACGTGATCGGAAATGACCTTTAACCATTGACGTGATGTAAAGGCTAAATTGACTCTTTTGATCATTGACAGCCTAAATTGGTTCTTATTGACCTACTTCCGACAGGGGGTGCCACCTGTCTTGCGACAACTTCCGGTTCCGGTCACGTGACCCGAAGTGACCTTTGGCCCATGTGCACCATGGTTAATATCCGGTATCGCAGTTTATGTTGCATGTATAATACCTCATTTCAATCAATTGGACAAGGATTACAAAGTTATAACCATTTAGGTAACTTCGCCCCCATACAGAAAACGAACGAACTTTTCAAATCAATAAATCTTGATATTCTACTCTGCATAATTATGTTGAATGTTACTTCAGCGCTTACTAGCAATTATATTTGTATCCTACATGTGTTCGGCTAAACGAAAAACGAATCATTTGAACCATTTTAGGTAACAATTTTGGTAAAAATACGATTTCATATGAAAATAACAGATGACCACTTAGTGACGTCACAATAAGTAAATATTAGAAATCGATTTGACAACAAATAAAAAAGTTACGAACATTTTAGCAACCCCAACCCCTTACCGTAAACGCAAAATAAAGGCGTTAGGTGCAATATTTAGCTTCTCTGAACTGCCAGTTCATCCCAATTTCTCGCGTGTTAACATATATTTTCTTCTTCGGCACATTCCAAAGTACTAAAAAATCATAGTTTCGGAGAATGGTGGGGGGATGCAAGGTGGGCCTAAACAGCCCACGGACTATATGTTTCAATGGGCAATATACAACAGATGGCGTCCAGATATTGGACTGATTCTAGTTGCATCTTCGAAGTCCACGCCATCCGAACCGTCAGGTTGTGCTGGAACTACTCTATCCCAAATATGAAGTGAATGGGACAAAGAGATGATGAGTCGGCGGAGATTCATCGTCATACGCATCTCTCAATACTTTCGGATCTGGAAGGATAACCATCTGGTCCCGGCAAAACCGAATTAACTTTCCTCCGAGAAGAAACGAAATTGGCGAGATCAAGACTAGCGTAATTGCCATGCAGACAAAAGTATAGCGTAATTGCCATGCAGACAAAAGTAACGTCTTGGAAGAAAACAAATAGGCAAAACCGATTGTTTCTTCTGGTTACGTAACACTCCAAGCGAACCTGAGGCAGGGACTACCATTCAATTACAACACATATCAGGTAAATGGGAAGAGGTGCCGACATACTGGCAGAGCCACATGGCTTCACAGTATAGTCTTCTGGATAACCTATTCTAAAGCACATACCAAGAATCTAACGATATGTGATGTATCTCAGGTACGCTTTTATTGTACCTGTTCATGTGACAACTTGGATGGCATGACCACACGGCCCCTAGCACCGGCATAAACGGTATAAGATACATATCTAGAGAGCTATGATGGAAATGCTCTGACAACTCGTATATTGGTAATTGGTGAGCTGTGTCGCTGTGACAACTCGTAGACTGGAAATTGGTGGGCTGTATCGTCGTCAGATGAAAATGACGGCATTTAACGCAAAAGACTAGTCTGTAAAGCCCATCAACTGCCCACAAAAGCCAACATATATCAAAGACCAAAAGGTCGGTACAGGGAGCGGGCCTCGGGGACGAAACGTCCAGCAGCAGAATCTCGCCATATATAGGTAAAAATTACAACACATATAAGGGAAGTGGGAAGAGGTGCCGACATACCGACAGAGTCACATGGCTTCACAGTATAGTCTTCTGGTTAACCTATTCTGAAGCTCGTACCAAGAATCTAACGATTCGTGACATATAACACATGTTTAATTAGGTCTTTCCATTTCCAATGGATAGACCTTTTGTTATTCTACGGATTTTTATTATTATTTTTATTATTATTCTATCCAACTTCTTACTATCCGACAAAGCGCTTGATCTACAGCCACAATATTTGGTACATGCGTAGAAGTCACTTCCAATCTTTTGTTGACGGTCATGATTTTTGACTTTGACCTTGACCTTATGACTTATTGGCTTGTAAAGTTAAAACCTTTTCTGCGAATATTGATGAAGCGGAGGAGAGGACGTGATTGAGACGTATAATGTAACCGTTTGAATGTATTTGCAACAAAATGAACCGACAAAATAAGTAGGTCACCATTGCTGATATTGAGTTCTCTACCCTGAACACGTTTTGCTTGTTAACAGAGTGCAGCCAAAACGAAACAACGGATGTTCAAGAAACCAAAGGGTTGCTAAATCTTATACATGGCCTAGCTACTGTCTGTCTTTCAAAAAGTTACGTAACAATAACGAGTAGTTATCTCCCCTTTGATCATTTTCAAAAGCTGTCATTTTATAAGGAAATAAGCTAGGGCATTGATTCTCCTATGGTTAATGAACACTTTAATGAACGAAAAGAATGTGACGTTAAATTTGACCTTTGACCTCCAGGAGTGTCTTTATAACCGTGCAAAGTTTGGTGATCAAATCTTGAACGGCTAATGCGATCAGCCTGAAAATAAGGTCACGTGACCTACATGAGGTCACAAGGTCAGCACTTGTATCACAACTCGAATTTGACCTTGACCTTTGAAGTGATAAGCATCTAAATATCGAAAATACGGCTTCCATTTACTGGAAAACTAACACACTGACAGTCACAAAACAATGATGCAATAATGAGTACAATATTGACTTTCTTTTGGCGCTAATTACAAAACCATCCGATATGACCTTGACCTTGAATATTACAAAATGTAAAAAGCGTTGCATGTAATTTTCTCGAAAACTACAACTTGCAGGAATCTGTAATTTAACACATTTGTACCCCATAATACAGGTATGACGTCACTGAATTTTCAAGATGACCTTGACCTTAGTTTTTGAGCTATGGCCACGGATAGTTTTGCGACTACAGTGCCGTAACTGGAAAACTGTTGGAAATTTCAACTTGAAAATTGCACATGAATGTAGGTCATTACATGATGTAACAGAACATCAGTAGAACCCATAAAAAGATACCAGAAAGATTGGGAGATAATTAGCAATTTGTGAAATTTACGATGTATTCAAGTTTTGCGAAAAGTATGCATCCAATCATCATTATTTTTAGGCATGATTGAGGGAATATATATATGTATTTGCCTTTGAAATTTCAAGAATATAGCTTTGATAGGTTTAGAGATATTAAAGAAACAATTTTCCCGAACCATTAAGCCGTTAAATGGTGACATGTTGATTTCATCTATTCAGTGGGTGTTGTCAATTTCGCTATAGCGATTCGGCTGTAACACTCGAGGCATCCAATGTTCGCAATTAAATAAACGTCATGTTACATGACGGTGCTGGCTCAGTTTAGTAAACCTTTTATCTGTTGGGAGCGTCACCGTATGAGGACAAATTTTGGTGGTCAACTCTTGAACGGCTGATGCGATCAGTCTGAAAATAAGGTGACGTAACCTACATCACGTCATAAGGTTAGCACTTGTGTCACATCTCGACCTTGACCTTGACCGTTGAAGTCATAAGCATCCAAATATGGAAAACACGGCTTCCATTTACTGAAAAAGTAACACGATGACAGGCACGAAACAATGACACAATAGTAAGCATAATATTGTCTTTCTTTCGGTGCTACTTATAAAACGTTCCGATGTGACCTTGACCTTGAATATCGCACAATGTTAAAATCATTGTTCGCGTTTTTCTCAAAAACTACAACATGCAGGAACCTGTAATTTGTTACATTTTTAGGCCATAATGTAGGTATGACGTCACTGCATTTTCAACCTGACCTTGACCTTGGCTCTTGAGATATGGTCACGACAGTTTTGCGACTACAGGGTTATAACTCGAAAACTGTTGGGAATTTCAAGTTGGAATTTGCACATGAATGTAGGTCATTATATGACGTAACAGAAAAATATTAGAAGCCATCAAGATATACCAGAAAGAATAGAACATAATTAGCAATTTGTGAAATTTACGCTTTATTCAAATTTTGCGAAAAGTATTCATCCAATCATCACTATTTTTAGGTATGTTTGAGGGAATATATTTATGTATTTGCCTATGAAATTTCAAGAATATAGCGGTGATAGGTTTAGAGATATTAAAAATTCAAATTTCCCGAACTATTAAGCCGTTAAATGGTCATATGTTCATTTCATCTATTCAATGGGTGTTGTCAATTTCGCTATAGCGATTCGGCTGTGTTGTTACGCAATTAAATTTATCCAGAATACTAATTTTTGTTTTAGAAAAAGGAAAGTGAAATTTAGAACTAATGAACGTATAGTCAGATAATCCTCATCGAATTAGATAAATATACGGAGCAATTCAATGTTAGAGATAGATGAAGAGTGAGTGAGTGAGTGAATAGGGTTTAACGTCGCTTTCAACATTTTTTCAGCTATATCACGACGGGGAAGGCAAGGGAGGGGAGGGGGAGGGGCAGGGGAACCTACTTGTAACAGAGCAGATCTAATGCTGCCATTTTATAGTGCTGTCCCACTGAAATATCATGCCGTAGGCAGACATCATACCCCACTCAGTCACATTATACTGACACCGAGCGAACCAGTCCTTGTTCTATCCTCTTAATGCTGAGCGTAAGCGAGGGAGCAACAAGTTCCATTTTTCAAGTCTTAGGTATGACCCGGCCTGGGATCGAACCCAGTACCTACCGCTTACGAGGCCGACGCTCTAACCATTAGACCACCGCAGTGCGGTCGATAGATGAAGAGATCTTAATAAGCAGATAAGGTACCGATTATATAAAGTTAAAATATGTATCCGGAGTACCAGATATAACTGGCAAACAAAGAAAGAAAACAAGACCAGACGGTAAACAATAACACATGTGAAACCGCAAAACCACCAGGAATGATTGACAGCAAATACATTCAATACAAACGTAATAGCAAATATACTCGACGCGGAAGTAATGATTGACAGATACGAAAACAACATCTCCACGTGGGAGACTTTAGAATAAAGATACCTGAGCCAGGCAGGTTCTCCACGCGAAACACATCAGAATAAAATACAGGGAAATCTGAATGACAAATAGTGATACGGGGCAATCAATGATCACACCCAACCAACTCGAAAATGATTGACAGCAAATAAAATAACGAGATATCCTGAGCGCACGGCGTAAGTATAACATACCAGAGAGTAAACTCATACACACACAAGTTAAAGACAGTAATTCATCAAACCTTTCCAATTATATGTATCGAAGAAGAAACAATTTAACATATAGATCGACTCCTACATTAAATTTAAATAGGATCAATTAATATCACAACTATATCAGATCGACAAATAGAAACACAACACCGAAAATGTATACTCTGCGCCAGACACTTTACAGTGAATGACAGCAATCAATTAAAATAACAATACACGCAGCCGGGCGATAGGCGATCAAGCCCGGTGAAGCAAAAATGATTGACAGCTAGTGACCTAGCGCAGGTGTTTAACCTACCACAGCGTCCAGCCAATAACAACAGACCAGCGCGTGAACAGATCAAAGACACTACACGGTACGGAAGATGTTCATGTTGCAAAATATTAATGAAAGATGATTAATTCTATACAATAATTAAACAGTCGCAAACATTAAATACAGAATAACGAACAATTAATTCAACAATTATACAACAGTAAGTGAAATAACAGTAGAACGGCAGGATATATTCAATAAAAGAAATGCACCTTATAACCTGAAGTATATTATATGTTGAACAAAAATCTATTTAGCAATATCAGTTAATCAGCACTTTAAATTTTCAAACTCATTCATTAATTGAACTATGAACCATTAATATTAGTTATATCAGATCGACCAATATAAACATGAAACCACCAATTTATACTCATACAGACACTTGTCAGTGATTGACAGCATCAAATTTAAATAACAATTAGCCAGACCAGGGCGATCGGCGATCAAGCCCGGTAAATTCAAAGTGATTGACAGCTAGGGACATAGCCCAGTGTTTAGCCTCGCACAGCGACATACCAAAGACAAATGTGAAAACAGATCAATGACAAAACACGGCCAGGAGGGCTACTACACAGATATTCGTACGTCACAGCAATGGCTCGAAAATAGGGCGATTTATAGGAATTAGCCTGTATCCTACTAACAACGCTGTGATCGTTTGCCCTGGGGCCTCCCGTCATGTGCTTCTATTCCGACACACGAGGGATGCAGTGTAATCACGTGACCCGGCAAGTTTTTCGCATAAGTTGATCAGTGGTTTCAGTGTCCGAGAAACTCTAAAGACTTCAGTTATTTCTCCGTTGTGAATGCGTCTGTTTATTTGATGTCGCCGTTTACGTGGAATGTTCCCAGTTGAAGCACGAATGGGAGGGTGCAAACAAGGTAGGCATTCGTTTACTAATTTGACAACAATCCCCAGTCGACTAAAATCGCGCGCCAAAATACGTAATTGAAACGCCATCTCTGCCACTGTATCGCGTTGTTGTTTCGGACCGGTGGCTCAGTTGAGAATATAGTCCGTTAAAAGCTTGACAGGATGTGTTTGATGTTGGTTAAACTGATAATTGTCCGTAAACATGAAAGGTATAGTAACCATGATTGAAGGAGCGACTTAAGCTTTTCTGTCTCAGCTAAATGTATTTCACTGTGCGAACTATTTGACGGAAACTTGGCAGTGTACATTTGCCTATGATGAAACGTTCCGATTGTCTTTTCCAGACATGCATGTAGGTCAGCGAACACGTGGTGTCTGGCCTCTGTTTACAAACAAACAGCCTACACAGAGCGCGACTGGTTTTAACGTTGTAGCAAGTCGGGCTAATTTCGGCGATTTTATGCCAATAAATGAAGTTTATTCAACGAAGTGGTCGCCAATTTACATATCTCTTTTCTGCAAATCTGTATTCAAATTACTGAAGACAACAGAAGGAAAGACCGTGATATTGTACCAACAATCTCTAGTTCTGTTTATTATTATTCTTTTTCTTCTTATTATTATTCCAAGCACTTTTTTCTTTTCGGAAATACGACATGAAGCCTTTGAGATAGAGCTTAGATATTCGGCACACGTTTAAACCCAAGTCTGAAGATGTGCATATTTGTATCCAAAAGTGACCTTGACCTTGACCTATTGATTTATAGGGCAGTAAAGTCAAAACTGCCAATGCGAATATAGGTCGAACGGTTAAGAACGAGCAGCGGAGATTTAGAATGCAGATGTTTGTTATCATCTACAACAAATTGAGTCATAAAATAAGTAGGTCATGACGGCAGGTTCCGAGTTCTCTCCCCTGGCAATGCTTTTCTTGTCGGAGGATTGCAGGATACATTGTACAACGTATCTGTGGGAAACTTTACGGTTCGTAAGTTTTATGCATGGCCATGCTCCCGTTTCTTATTCAGGGTGTTACGTAACAGGGTAAAGGAGTTGTGTCCCTTTATCTATTTTGTGCAACCTGCCATTTCATAATAGCGGAAGTTACAGAGGTGAGTCTTGCAGCATTTATGAAGACTTCCATGTCCTAAAATAATATGACCTTGAATTTGACCTTTGACCTCTAGAATCGTGCCCATATGAGGTCAAAGTTTGATGGACGATACTCGAACGGCTGATGCGATCAGTCTGCCAACTGGGTCAGTTGACTTGCGTGACATGCCGAAACTACAACTCCAATCCGCGCCAAATTAATAGGACATTGAGGGAATATATATATATGTATTTGCCCATGAAATGTCAAGAATATAGCTTTGATAGGTTTAGAGATATTAAAAACTTCAAATTCCCCGAAATATTAAGCCGTTAAATGGTCACATGTTGATTTCATCTATTCAATGGATGTTGTCAATTTCGCTATAACGATTCGGCTGTAGCACTCGAGGCATCTGGTGTTCGTAATTAAATAAATGTCGTCTTACATGACGGGGCCGGCTCAATTTTGGAAACCGTTTATCTCTTGAACCGCAATAGATACGGATTTCTAATTTGTTGCCTGGTACTTCCTATAATGAGTTCTTTCGTTGACAATAGCTCCGTACAGAGAAAAGTAATTCGGGAAAACTTGAAAAGTTACGACAAAGACGTTAGTTTGATGTGTTCAATTATCATTAATCGACATCGCCTATGCAACATGACATGAACTTAATTTCCAGCGAAACGATACCTTTTGGGGACTTCATGGAAAGACCGTGCCATTGTACCAACAATGTCTAGTTATTATTATTATGCTATCCAAATTTGTGTCCAACGAAACGTCTTCAAAGCCTCACTGTAGAGCTTAGATATTGGGCACACGGTTAGATATACGTCTGAAGTTATGCATATTATTTGGACAAATGACCTTGACCTTGACCTAATAAGATATGAGCGAGCAAAGTTAAATATTATTTTGCGAATATTGAGCAAACGGTTTGGAAGACGAAGTTGACATTTGGAAAGCATGTGTTTGAAGTTTTCTCAACAAAATGAGCGAATAAAATAAGTGGGTCAGACAGGCAGTTTTCGAGTTCTCTCCCCTGGTGCTGTTTTTCGTGTCGTCTGTGTACAGCCAAAAATAAAGAACATATCTAAAGGAAAGTTGATGGTTGCTAAGTGTTAAATATGGCCATGCTGTAGTTATATTTTTGAATTGTTACGTAACAAGAAGAAATAGTTATCTCCCTTTTAATGTTTTTCAAAACCCGGTATTTTATAAGGAAATAAGCTACGGCACTGATACTCCTAATATTAATGAACACTTTAATGACCGAAAAGAATGTGACCTTAAATTTGACCTTTGACCTCTGGGAGCGTCTTAGTATGAGTGCAAAGTTTGACGGTCAAATCTTAAACGGCTGATGCCATCAGTCTGAAAATGAGGTCACGTGACCTACATTACGTCATAAGGTCAGCACTTGTGCCAGAATTCGGCTTTGACCTTGATCTTTGAAGTGATGAGCATCCAAATATCGAAAATACGGCTTCCATTTACTGAAAAAGTAACACACTGACAACTAAGAAACAATGACACAATAGTAAGCATAATAGTGTCTTTCTTTTGGCGCTAGTTATGAATCGATCCGAAGTGACCTTGACCTTGAATATCGAACAATGTAAAAAACATTGTTCGCGATTTTCTCAAAAATTACAACACGCAGGTATCTGTAATTTAGTACATTTGTACCCCATGATACAGGTATGACGTCACTGAATTTTTAACTTGACCTTGACCTTGGTTCTTGAGATATAGCCATCGACAGCTTTGCGACTACAGCGCCATAGCTCGAAAACTGTTGAGAATTCCAACTTGAAATTTGCACATGAATGTAGGTCATTATATGACGTAACAGAAAAACATTAGAAGCCATCAAGATATACCAGAAAGAATAGAACATAATTAGCAATTTGTGAAATTTACGCTTTATTCAAATTTTGCGAAAAGTATTCATTCAATCATCACTATTTTTAGGTATGTTTGAGGGAATATATATATGTATTTGCCTATGAAATTTCAAGAATATAGCTTTGATAGGTTTAGAGATATTGAAAATTCAAATTTCCCGAACTATTAAGCCGTTAAATGGTCATATGTTGATTTCATCTATTCAGTGGATGTTGTCAATTTCGCTATAGCGATTCGGCTGTAACACTCGAGGCATCCAATGTTCACAATTAAATAAACGTCGTGTTACATGACGGGGCCGGCTCAATTTTGTAAACCTTTTATCTCTTGAACCGCAATAGTTACGAACTTGTAATTTGCTGCCACTTACTTCCAATACTGTGTTCTTTCGTTGACAATGACTCCG
Source organism: Hanleya hanleyi (assembly GCA_036873755.1). Taxonomy (NCBI): domain Eukaryota; kingdom Metazoa; phylum Mollusca; class Polyplacophora; order Lepidopleurida; family Hanleyidae; genus Hanleya; species Hanleya hanleyi. The sequence continues at coordinate 40,836 of JAVTVY010027342.1, read as the reverse complement.
TACCGGGAACAGTAATTGTGGAAAACTTGAACAGTTACGAGAGAGCCGTTAGTTTGACATAATACAGGGTAGACAGAGGGTTAGCGATCCAGCGATCCTGGTATTCGTAAACAAACAAGGTCAATAATTTGCTTCGCCGGAAGTGCGCGCGTCTGTCTTCAAATACGCGCGAGTGTTCCTCTCACGGGGAGCGTAGGAACTTAGCTGAGCTGGGCAGGGATGGCATTTAGGTGTCTAGGATTAAAGTCCCTAAAACAAGGGAGTATTTGATGTCGCCGTTTACGTGGAATGTTCCCAGATGAAGTACGAATGGGCTGTACACAGCAGGTAGGCAATTTTTTACTAATTTACGAACAATACCCAGTCGACTAAAATTGCGCGCCACATGACGTAAGTTCACCGGCATCTCTGCAACTGCATCACGTTGTTGTTTGTTTCACACGATTCGTGGCTGCAGTTTCTGGTGCAGGTCATCAATTTTGATTGAGGGAATATCTATATGTGTTTGGAATTGACAGTAAGAATGCATTCGCATTGTTGCAGGCAGGATACAATTTCCGCCCCCAATTAGCATGCTGTTTGAAGTATGTTGATGCACGCGAAGAAATAAGTATTGAACGACATATATTCAGTGCCCAGATAGAGCGGACTCATACAGAAAACCATAGACTTTCAATAGATTATCTTTTAGCAATTGTTTGGATAACGGCACATAACGCTGAAAGTTCACACTCGATCTAAGGCTCTCGCAATCTTAACAAATTAAACTTTCCGGAAAATGTGTAGTATATGCCACATCACGATACAGCGAAATAATACCTATGGGGGACGTGAAGGAAAGACCGTGACATTGTACCCACAATGTCTAGTGTTACTTGATTTTGTATCCAACAGCCCGACTTTGAAACCCGATGGTCGCGTATTTAGGAAACCGCTAATTGTAGCTTCATGAAACTGCACAAATGGTAAGTCTATCCCCGGCTGGAGTGTCCGATGGACTTGTACTTGGACATCGATCTCCCGGACAAAGATTATCGGACAAACTTCTCTCTTCAATATTCGGCGAACGGATATTCCAGCCACTTTCATATTTTAAATGTAAGCGTTTTAAATATTGTCAGAAAAAATGACATCATGCATTATGCCCGTCGGACAAAGCGTATCCGACTTTTATGTCCTGATGACGCATTTCCTGTCACCAGAACACAGCTTAAACCATACAACTGAGACATAAAGTGACGTCGTTATTCGAACATCAAGTCTATGGACATGCTGCAGTTTTGTACAGAAGATGATAACTTACAAAATATGGCAGTTATAGCCAAATTAAAATTTCTCAAAATATGCAAATTTTAGCAAATGGAGTTACGGGATTGAAATTTACAACATATAATGTCATGTTAATGTCCAAATGAAATATCTATTTCGATTTCAAATTTAACGGACAGAATCTTCAAAAGAAGTGGTCAGGTGTGAGCGCAACTTTTCAACAAGATTCTGTCGATACTATTTTCCGTAATCGTTTTCTCAGCGATTCTATATAATAGCGTAATGGCATGTTACGGGACTTCAATGCTAGAGGATCTGAGTTCGAATCCTGGGTGTGAGATTTTTTTTAATTTTTTGTTTATATTTCCTTCCTTTTAACATCGCTCCCCTCCCCTCCCCCCTCCCCCCGCCCCGCAACAGTTATTGTGGAAAACTTGAACAGGTACTAGAAAGCCGTTAGCTTAGTTTGAGATAATACAGCGCAAACAGAGGCTTAGCGATCCTGGTTTTCGAAAACAAACAAGGTCAATATTTTGATTCATCGGAAGTGCGCGCGTCTGTCTTGAAATACGCGCGAGTGTTCCTCTCACGGGGAGCGTAGGAACTTAGCTGAGCTGGGCAGGGATGGCATTTAGGTGTCGATGATTAAAGTTCCTAAAACGAGGGAATATTTGATGTCGCCGTTTACGTGGAATGTTCCCAGATGAAGCACGAATGGAATGTCCAAACAAGGTAAGCATTCGTTACCTAATTTAGGAACAATACCCAGTCGACTAAAATCGCGCGCCAAAATACGTAATTGAAACGACATCTCTGCCACTGTATCTCCTTGTATCATTTGCCTATGATGAAACGTTCCGATTGTCTTTCCCAGACATACATGTAGGTCAGCGAACACGTGGTGTCTGGCCTCTGTTTACAAACAAACAGCCTATACACAGAGCGCGACTGGTTTTAACGTTGTAGCAAGTCGGGCTAATTTCGGCGATTTTATGCAAATAAATCAAGTTTATTCAACGAAGTGGTCGCCAATTTACATATCTCTTTTCTGCAAATCTGTATTCAAATTACTGAAGACAGCAGAAGGAAAGACCGCGTCATTGTACCAACAATGTCTAGTTACTATGTGTTCTTGTATAGCCTGAGCCTAACTTCTACAACATAGATATCCTGAGATATGATATTACAAACAAACATGAAATGAGACCAGAATAAATGTGCAATTTTTATCACTCATTCCATACTTTTGTACCTGTGAGATATCTTACCTTCTTGTACTTGATCTGTGCCCTGTGGAAGTTCTTGGATTCAAACAGAATGTTCCCCTCCTACTCAGAAAAGTAAATGTGTACAAATTCTTTAAAGGTGCCACACATGTATAAAATTGTAGTTGGGGTAGGGTAAACTCTCCAGATTTGGAGAACAGACTTAAAGGTTGGTGATAGTCATTTTGGTTTAATCTGTTTAACACCGAATGATGAACCAGGATCAAGTAATATGCTGAACACACATTTCAATTATGACTGACCTTTCTCTCTGCATCACATGTCAATTTCACCTTCACCCACGGTATACTTCTTTGTTCATTCTGTATTGAGATAAAAGGGCAGAGTTTAATGGTAAGCTCGTTAAGTTATTCTTCTTCTGATTGTTTTCTCACATGATCAAGGGTAAGTATTGAGAAGATATTGTAAACCCTTCAAGACATCTGGGCAATCACCTAACATCATGTGGACCCTATACAAATGTTCAGCTGTCAGAATAGCATTCCATATACAGAGTTATCCCCCTTCATCTTTTGTGTTGGACTGAACATGGACAAAAGGCTGGATTCCTGATCTATGCCATACTCTTAACACATAGTAATCCCTCTAATAATTCAATCCCCCCATCAAAATTCTATCACCCCCAACTTTGGATACAAAAATCAATCGGCTGTTCTTATAAATTTGATGACTGTCTAAAATCATTGAAATAATGAAAAAATATTGGATTTAAATTATATGCATGATTTTATATATCCATTTTGTCAACTTCCGGTTCCAGTGAATTTGATCGCAGTGGCCCATATTTCAAGGTGGGAAACTTCAGTTTCTGTAATTGGGATTATGGTAGTTCCACAACAGGTAGAAAAATTTAGATTAAAATGACTCATACTCAAGAGATCAAGAGTCACAAAGCACTTAAATTCTATATATACAAAATTTGAGTGGTAACATTAATTTGCCCGAGGCAGAAATATTTATCAAGTATGAAAAATATGACGGAATTGCAATTCCTGTTGGCATCCTTACTTCTCCTATAAAGGTAATAGTTAATTAGATAATTCAAATACGAGTACCAGGCCTAGGAAACTTCTCCTCACACATACTTCAGTTCCCGGTCCATACATCTATTTCCCTGTGCTCGGGGTAAATTCCATGTGCATGGATCAAAAAACCCTGATACTTGCCCCATCAGTGAAGTATTCCACGGTCGTGGACAAATTTTCCATGGACTCGCACCAGTTCTTCCCCGAAGTCAGTATATTGGTGGAAATTTGTCCAAGCGCATGAAACTGTGTATGAGGGTGGGGAATATTTCAAGTGCGCAAGGATTGGATGAGGCGCAGCACCAGGATTTCTGGTCCATACACATGGAATTGGCTCCGAGCACAAGGAAATAGATAGATGGACAAGGAACTAAGCTATGTGGGTGGAGGAGTTTTGTAGGTCTCAATACCATGTTCAGTAAAATATGCAAAGTAAATCAAGCCCTGTGTCAACATTAGCATACATGTAATGTTGAACCTTCTGCATCTTCATACAGAAGTCGACTTTGAATTAGCCTTGATAGATCGGACTACTGAAAGCCTTGAAATCTGAGGTGTAAATTTCATCTACGAACCAGAGGCAAGCCAATCAAAACATACCCAACAAATCTGCAGGATGACATATTCTCTCAGTGGCTATATAGGGGTGGCCAGATACAAAAGACAGCCAATAAATGACTCACTCATAAGGCAGATTTCAAAATTCGATGGCATTTCAGACAGTGACATTTCGTGTATTTACACATTTGTTTTTAACAGAGCCAGTGGGCTGATATATCAAGGCCAATCTGAAGACTGAATGCAGTTGACTTGATGATGAACCTACCACAGTGAGATGGAAGAAATCCTCAATTCCAACTTGTTCCACAAAACTCAACAGTTCTATCTCGTACATTACTGGAATACATCAAACAGATTATATGTTTAGAGAGTAGGATTTCAACAGTTTTCATTTAAATGAGATGGTTGCCACAAAAACATATATTTGGCATATTTGTTTAATTTTGAATATATGCTAACTTTCAAGTGTCAACATATTGAACATGCATGGCAGAGATATGCACCCTACTGAATCAACAAGTATGATTATAGGTGAATGTACCAGTCCATTTGGCATGCGACCATGAACTGTAGGTTGGATCACTTCACATTGAAGCCGCATAACAGCTGCAATGTTATAATGAGGCAACATGTGATTATATATCAGATATGTCGACAGTCCATTGTAGCTACCATTTGTCTTGGCAACAGTCCATTTGGCGAATCATTAGATCAGACGGTGTGCTCTCTGTGCATCATTCACAAGTGCATGTTGACCTACAATGGACTGTCGATCGGTCGATGATGATACAATGGACTGTCGTAATATCAGACAGACAGAGAATATACTATTAATGCTTCATATTCCACTTAAACACACACAAATGGAAGGAATCGAGAGATGAATGAGTCAGTGATACATGAGGCAGGTAGTAAGTTCCCACGTGTTCATTTTGTGCTCATTTCCTCACACTATAATTCGATGCTAATACCTACAATGGACTGTCTACCAACACCTAAAAACACCTCTCGCCGCAAAAATGTTTAAAATTTTTGTTAACTTGAAATAGTAATATCCCTACATTTGGTGACAATATAGTACGATATCTCCCCTTCAAAAAATGACTGGACACCAGTAACCATACCTGTCATCGATATGCTGAAAATCGTTCATTTTCGGCTGTGGTGACTGTCGTCCGGTCAGACACACGCCCACGCTTGATAACGAAAGCCCCGAAAAAGCTATAATTGACTGTGATTTGACACGTGACCGGCGGTTTTCAGCTATAATCATACTCGTCGATTCAGTAGGGTGATATGAGCCACTCCAGATAAGTTCCATCCCATATTTGGGAGTGGCACAGCTGGGCAAGTATGCCTACCTTACAATGACAATAGAGCAGACTTTGTGATTCATGAGAATAAGTTACAGGCCTATTGTTATTGTGTGACATGGGAGCTGGTGAGGTCCTCTGTTGTAACAAGTCAACACACAATGGCAAATACAGGTTCCTAATTTCAGTGACGGTAAATTTCTTAAACAGCTCCTTTGCCTGTGTATTTGCAATAGACCACATACATGTGCAAATCACCGCAGCTGCAAAATCCCACTTTCAGGTATTGTTGGAAGGGAGATCATCCTGTCAGTCATATGATTAGTTCCCTACTACATGTACAAAGTTATCCTCCTGGTTCACCAAAGCTATTTTAAAATGGTGGGGCCCCGCCCACATTGGCTCCAGAAATTTCAGAGATGAATCAGTTCACAGGGCTAGTTTTCTCTCAAAAGATTAGAAATGTCAAGAAAACGGACTGTTTTGGCTAGATATAACAGGAGATTGATCTAATCAAAACCCCTCGGCTTTCCCCAAGTGATTAAGACCCATGTGTAGTGTGAATTGGGGAAGAGATAGTTCTATGTGGGATGATCAAGATATACCAGTAGTTGGTTACATTCAGACATATAGGACAGAAGCAGAAAAATTATTTTTCTTTAAAGGGGCATAACTCTGTAAAATATGGGTCGAGGGGAGCCACTTTCAATAGGCGTCTGACTTAGCACTCTGTAAAATAAGAACGGAGAGGAATAAGCTGTACCGAACACGGATCTGCGGCTATAACTTGTACTTTCAGCTACAGATAACAAAATCAGAGATTATTATATCCAAAAGGGGTATAACTCCATAAGCCGTGGCAAGTAATCCTTTGTTGACTTGTAGAATACAACAATATAAATACGTTTCCAAAATATAGTAGCTATACCGAACAGAATTCTGCAGATATAGTTGGTTACATTCAGGCATATAGGACAGAAATATAAAGTAATATATCAGTAAAGGGGCATAACTCTGTAAAGTATGGGCCGAGTGGAGCCACTTTCGATAGGCGTCTGACATAGCACTACTGTAAAATAAGAACCGAGACGAATAAGCTGTACCGAACATGGATCTGCAGATATAACTTGTACACTCAACTACAGATAACAAAATCGGAGATTATTACATCCGAAAGGGGCATAACTCCATAAGCTGAGGCGAGTAATCCTTTGTTGGCTTGCAGAATACAGCAATATAAACTAGAGCATAGTCTGAGGGATGCACACATTTGATCAAAATGATCAGTAAGGCTGCTTACAAGATACCCCCCGTAAGGGCATAGATACATGGGGGTGGTTAACGTTTCACGAGTAAGCTGAATGGGATTGTGGCAGTGGAAATCATCAGTAAGCATGCTTACAAGATACCCCCCGGATGCACATTTGATAGAAATTGACGAGTATTTGTACAGGAATATAAGTATACATGTTATGAGTGGCGGCACAGTATGTAACTAGTTGACAATGAGACCTCGCTCGGTTGGAGTGCGGTTAACGGATTGTCTATGCATGTGTCGTGACGATACTCAGGTGAGTTTGATGGATTGTTCAGAAAATTGATGTTAATAATGATTGTTGAGAATGGGGTTATGCAGGCATATTGTGTTTTACCTAACTGTTGTTACCACTAGAACCGTGTAGACTTGAAATGGGCTGTTGCAACAGATAGGCGAATTACTGTCATCTGGATAACCACATTGAAGAGGAAAAGGAAGTAAATGGGAAGTGAAATATTAAACTTACTACCTGTAGATGCATATGCAACATCCTGAGCTAGGTCTCATGGTATGGCAGCTACATACAAAATTTGAGAAGAATCTAATCAGCCGTTGTCAAGTTATGCTCCAGAAATGGAATGTTACGGACCAACTGAGAAAATTCTGCCCATAGGTGGCGCCACCTGTAGACGCACATGCGCCAAACGCAATCCTAAGCGAGGTCTCATGGTAAGGTAGCTACATACCAAATCTGAGAGGAATCCAATTAGCTGTTGTCAAGTTATGCTCCGGAAACGAAATGTTACAGACCGACAAGAAAAAGTTTTGACCCTAGGTGGCGCCACCTGTAGATGCACATGCGCCAAACGCAATCCCAAGCGAGGTCTCATGGTAAGGTAGCTACATACCAAATTTGAGAGGAATCCAAGTAGCGGTTGTCAAGTTATGCTCCGGAAACGAAATGTTACGGAATGACCCTACGTGGCGCCACCTGTAGACGCACATGCGCCAAACGCAATCCCAAGCAAGGTCTCATGATATGGTAGCTGCATACCAAATTTGAGAGGAATCCAACTGGCGGTTGTCAAGTTATGCTCCGGAAACGAAGTGTTACGAACTGACTTGAGAAACTTTTGACCCTAGGTGGCGCCACCTGTAGACGCACATGCGCCAAACGCAATCCCAAGCGAGGTCTCATGGTATGGCAGCTGCATACCAAATTTGAAAGGAATCCAAGTAACGGTTGTCAAGTTATGCTCCGGAAACGAAATGTTACGGACTGACATGAGAAACTTTTGACCATAGGTGGCGCCACCTGTAGACGCACATGCGCCAAACGCAATCCCAAGCGAGGTCTCATGGTAAGGTAGCTACATACCAAATTTGAGAGGAATCCAAGTAGCGGTTGTCAAGTTATGCTCCGGAAACGAAATGTTACGGAATGACCCTAGGTGGCGCCACCTGTAGACGCACATGCGCCAAACGCAATCGCAAGCAAGGTCTCATGGTATGGTAGCTGCATACCAAATTTGAGAGGAATCCAACTGGCGGTTGTCAAGTTATGCTCCGGAAACGAAATGTTACGGACGGACAGACGGACGGACGGACGTACGGACGGACGGACAAGCTGAAACCAGTATACGCCCCCTACACTACGTGTCGGGGGGTATAATAAGTTCCCAAAATATAGTAGCTATACCGAACACAGTTCTGCAGATATAGTTGGTTACATTCAGGCATATAGGACAGAAATAGAACTTAATATATCTGTAAAGGGGCATAACTCTGTAAAATATGGGCCGAGGGGAGCCACTTTCGATAGGCGTCTGATTCAGCACTCTGTGAAATAAGAACAGAGACGAATAAGATGTACCGAACACGGATCTGCAGATAAAACTTGTACATTCAACTACAGATAACAAAATCGAAGATTATTACATTCAAAGGGGGCATAACTCCATAAGCCGAGGCAAGTAATCCTTTGTTGGCTTGTAGAATACAAGAATATAAATAAGTTTCCAAAATATAGTAGCTATACCAAACACAGTTCTGCAGATATAGCTGGTTACATTCAGGCATATAGGACATAAACAGAAATTCATATATCTGTAAAGGGGCAGAACTCTGTAAAATATGGGCCGATGGGGGCCACTTTCGATAGGTGTCTGACTTAGCACTAGATAAATAAGTATTGAAAATTTCATGGTTGTGTCTCAAGCGGTTTTGCCTAAAATGCGGTAACGGACGGACGGACGTACGGACGGTACGGACAGACGGACGGACGGACGGACGGACGTATATGGCAACGACAATACCCCAAGGCCAAAATGGCCGAGGGGTAAAAAGAAAAATGATTCTCGTGAAAAATTTACTTCACTGAAAATTTTGGGGCTTTTTCGATGTCTCTATTTCGAGCTTTTCGTCAACTCTCCAATTTGGGCAGCAGAAAACAGTATGAAAATTGACCTGAATATGCCCTTGACATGGTCAAGGACATCCCACAATTATGCCAATAGATCTCTAAATAACATTGCTTAAATATCTACACAACAGAAAAGCAAATGTTAGACTCACAGGTGGCATCTCCTGGGATCCTAGGTGAACATCCGTAGTGTCCATAGCCATATTCGGGTTTGATGAGGAAGCGCGCCAGTTCTCCTTTCTTCATGGATGCCACGGCCAAACTGATCCCAGCAATGATCTCTCCACAATACTCCCCGCTCTCATTAACTGATAGAATCAGTAAAGAGAAATTAATGTAGTACATGTAAAACCCTCACAATTAGCCACAGAATTCAGCAATTGCCGAGGTAAATGCTGTGGCATATTCAGTTTGCCTCAGCAATTTTCAAAGTGGGTGTTAAATGAGAGTTATTTTGATGCCACCTGATTTTTGCCGAGGTGAATTTTCCTAATTGTGAGGGCTGCATGTAGTGTATTTATGATAACCGTATGAAGTCTACAATGCAGTTCACCTCTCAAAATGAATACAGGTCTGAGAGCTCAAATGTCTCTCCAAGGATTCGACCATCACTGTAAACAAGTTACAGTTATCTCTGTAATAAGGTTGCCTCCCAAACAAGCTTTCCCATCTCTGATTCTGTCAGTAACAATTATTTGTACCCTATGCTGTAATTAAAGAGCTAATGCAGTCATTTCGAAAATATGCGTCAAATAACACTTGAGTACAAAGCTGTCAAATTGTTGGGAAGCGATAGTAATTGCGACAATCACTTTTCTATGTGACAACCTCAGATGCCCGATTTATATCAACTGAACAAAAGCAAAACAATGAAGGAAGCTGAACACAACGCCTGAGATTACGGCAAAAATAGAGTGCTGTGATGCCATAGACATCCACACAGCTTTTTAAACAACGCCCGATGTCAAAAGCTATCTGGAATGTCGTTTCGTAATATCATGATGGAACATCAGGCACTATCTTCAGCTGCCTTTTCTGTTTCGTTTTTGAGCAGTTGACTAAAATCAGATTCTCACAGAAGTCACATAGAAAAGTAATTGTTGTTATTAATTAGTTTCACTACCAAATGGACAGCTTTGCTGTCAAATGTTATTTCATGCATATTTTGAATATGAGTTCATTAGCTCTTTAATAATCCACAAGTTAAAGCAGGAGAAATCAATGTTGTAGTGATCTGAAGGATGCATGATGAACATAATTTGCTCTTCATTTTGGGAGATCTATGGGTAACAGAAACTGCTGTACAATACAGGACAGAAAAAACTTAACCTTGAATGTGACGAGAGAAAAACCAAATGGGAATTACTAATTGTGGTTACAAAAGTGTCCTCTTTTAATCAGGACTGATCACTCTCCCGACTACTAATATAACAAATACACGCTACGATGTTTACCAAAGGCATCCGAGCGCATCTACATGCCTCTTGGTTGTATTGGAAAATGCACGATAGGGTTTTTCTGACTGCATTTATCGTCAATGTGACTTTGTGTGTAAGAGTCGTGTGCTTGTTCTCCGCTCGACACATCAACTTTTAGAACAGTTTTATTATGTCTCCCCCAACTATGTTGGGGGGAGACATCTAGTGTTTGTGCTGTCTGTCTGTCTGTCTGTCTGTCTCTCTGGATGGATGTCTGTCCGTCCCCTTGCCTTGTCTGCAAGATATCTTGAGAACTACTGGATGGAATTTCACCAAACTTGGATGGAAGCTTCATTGGGATAGCCCCCTCATTTGATTAGGTTTTGGTGTATGTGCGTGCATTCATCCGTGTCCGGTGTCCGTCCGTCCGTCCATCTACTTGTACATGTATATACAGGGCTTGTCTGCAAGATATCGGGAGAACTACTGGATGGAATTTCACCAAACTTGTATGGAAGCTTCATTGGGATAGCCCCCTCATTTGATTAGGTTTTGGTGTATGTGCGTGCATTCATCCGTGTCCGGTGTCCGTCCGTCCGTCCATCTACTTGCACATGTATATACAGGGCTTGTCTGCAAGATATCTGGAGAACTACTCACCAAACTTGGATGGAAGCTTCATTGGGATAGCCCCCTCATTTGATTAGGTTTTGGTGTATGTGCGTGCATTCATCCGTGTCCGGTGTCTGTCCGTCCGTCCATCTACTTGTACATGTATATACAGGCCTTGTCTGCAAGATATCTTGAGAACTACTGGACAGAATTTCACCCCACTTGGATGGAAGCTTCAGTGGGATAGCCCCCTCATTTGATTAGGTTTTGGTTTGTGTGTCTGCATTCATCCATGTCCGGTGTCCGTCCGTCCGTCCATCTACTTGTACATGTATATACAGGGCTTGTCTGCAAGATATCTGGAGAACTACTGGACAGAATTTCACCAAACTTGGATGGAAGCTTCATTGGGATAGCCCCCTCATTTGATTAGGTTTTGGTGTATGTGCGTGCATTCATCCGTGTCCGGTGTCCGTCCGTCCGTCCATCTACTTGTACATGTATATACAGGGCTTGTCTGCAAGATATCTTGAGAACTACTGGATGGAATTTCACCAAACTTGTATGGAAGCTTCATTGGGATAGCCCCCTCATTTGATTAAGTTTTGGTGTATGTGCGTGCATTCATCCGTGTCCGTCCGTCCGTCCATCTACTTGCACATGTATATACAGGGCTTGTCTGCAAGATATCTGGAGAACTACTGGATGGAATTTCACCAAACTTGGATGGAAGCTTCATTGGGATAGCCCCCTCATTTGATTAGGTTTTGGTGTATGTGCGTGCATTCATCCGTGTCCGGTGTCTGTCCGTCCGTCCATCTACTTGTACATGTATATACAGGCCTTGTCTGCAAGATATCTTGAGAACTACTGGACAGAATTTCATCCCACTTGGATGGAAGCTTCAGTGGGATAGCCCCCTCATTTGATTAGGTTTTGGTTTGTGTGTCTGCATTCATCCATGTCCGGTGTCCGTCCGTCCGTCCATCTACTTGTACATGTATATACAGGGCTTGTCTGCAAGATATCTGGAGAACTACTGGACAGAATTTCACCAAACTTGGATGAAAGCTTCATTGGGATAGCCCCCTCATTTGATTAGGTTTTGGTGTGTGTGCATGCGTTCATCCGTGTTCGGTATCCGTCCGTCCGTCCGTCCATCTACTTGTACATGTATATACAGGGCTTGTCTGCAAGATATCTGGAGAACTACTGGATGGAATTTCACCAAACTTGGATAGAAGCTTCACTGGGATAGCCCCCTCATTTGATTAGGTTTTGGTGTATGTGCGTGCATTCATCCATGTCCGGTGTCCGTCCGTCCGTCCATCTACTTGTACATGTATATACAGGCCTTGTCTGCAAGATATCTTGAGAACTACTGGACGGAATTTCACCCCACTTGGATGGAAGCTTCAGTGGGATAGCCCCCTCACTTGCATGCATCCGTGTCCGGTGTCTGTCCATCCGTTCATCTACTTGTATCGCTTCTTTGTAATTAATATTTTTAGATACGCAGCTTTGTTTAAGATACTTATTGCATTCATTTTATAGCACTTTCCCTTAAATAATGTGCCCATTCAAGGCAGGGTGGGAGGATGGGGGAGACGTATGTTTTTGTTAAAAAAACAACCAGCATAGGCTTCATGCCAGAGCGGCAACTCAAGGGTCAAAGCGGAACCTCTAGTTTTAGCAGTTACTAATTAACCAATCTAATTAGCGTGACGGGCGCTACGGATTTCATCGTGACGGGCGCTACAGCCTCTGATGTAGCGCCCGTCACATTTAGTACATGAGGCCCTAGCATTCAGCTGGGCCAGTTGCACTCAAAATTGCAACATTGCTTATCAGGCATGAAGCAACTGTCATGACTGATGCATGCATGCCTGACTAGACATAGAGATATTAATATTATTGGCCCATATTTTATTGTCATCAGTGATTTCCTCTTTTCCTGGTTGCGAGCTTTATACTGGTCATGCATTTCATCTTTGGATTTTGATGCAGTCACAGCTCATTTTGATCATTGGTTTTCACTTTAACCAATATACACTCAAGGTTTTGGTCACATGTTAGCTCATTATCATATGATGTTGAAGTGGCAGTGCCAACAAATGGCCTATTCATCACATAAGGAAAGCACAATAGACGACTACATGCAGGGAACCTTTGTTGAACCTCGAAAAGCTAGTACCTGACAAGCTGTATTGCACATGGTGTCCCCGGTTTGAAGATCCTTACATGATGAACAAATATTTTCACACAGTCAAAACTCATTTCTTAATTCTTTCAACGATGTCGTGCAGGTGTGCATCGAACTCTTTCTGACAACGACATCAAGAGTAAACTTTGCAATTCAGTGCTTCCAATAGAATAAGCTACAGGTGTGATCCGGTCTTAAACCTAGCTACCAGGCCTGGGAGTGCCACAGGGCTCGAATTGGCGGCCTGCAAATTGCAATTTGCAGGCCAAATTTGAGGTGTTGCAGGCCATGTGAAAATTCGCCTGCAAAAAAAAAAAAAAAAAAAAAAAATTGCAGGTCATAATTTCTGTGGCAGAAATTGTTTTACGGATCCGCCGACCCCAAAAAACGGGTTTTGTGAAAAAAAAATATAATTTCCAAATGGTCCTTTTTTTTCTCCGCCGACTCGATTTCCCCGTCAATGAAGAAAAAAAAATCCGGAAAACCCTGTTGCAAAATTCGGTGATGGACTGGAACAGCTCTCCGCGAGGGAAGACAACTCTTCCATCACGTGGCGGCGCTATCCTAAATACTCCCCGCAAAGTGTTGTAGTCGCCATTCTGTGCACAAATGTATAGCTTTCTGGGCATTTACCCAATGCTTGGAGAGTGCCTTATGGCGGGAGCTAATGGAATTTTCCTGCATTTGTCGATAGACAACGGGAGTGACACTTTTCATCGGTTTGTCAGAGCCAATTCAGATAAAACGATCTGAAATATCGTAGCCGAACACTGCGACAGTTTGATGGTAACGGAGATCAGGACGTCTCAAGCTGCCAATTTCGGAGACGGAAGCGCACATGACATTCTTGCGAAAATTCTGCAGTCGTTTGGCACGCGATATGTGTTGTTTGGGGTCCGTTGTTTGTGCACATGTCTTCGATATTCTTATGAGTGCACAGAAGCGATACGATCGTCTCCCGATGTCAAGATTTGTATAGATCAAAAACTTATCAAAGCGGGATGTTATCAAAACGGTCAAATATTCGAATAGTGTATATTTTGCCTCAGTTAAATTTTCAATGATAAACCGGTAGAAAAAGTTTTCTACTCGAATTTTCGAAACCTGTTCAATCATCACCAGTAATATGTGATATGAATTTCATTAGTCAAGACATTTTCAAAGTTGCATATACAAATGTATACAAGGCTAGTTCAGTTTTATGATTTTTAACCTCAACCCTCGGACATAAAGTCATAGGGATATTGTCTTTGTTAAGTACGTCTGTCCACCTTTCTAATATTAACCTGTCCGGTCTGGCCTAGCCTATGACGGGTTTAACTAAACTATTCTTGGTGTTATGTCACAATTTTTCAATGCAGGGATATTGTCATGGTCATTTACGTCCGTCGACCTGCCTTGATGGTCTGTGCCTATGGCAGGTGTTCAAAAAAATCTATTGAATGGCGTCCAACCTTTCAACCCTTCTTTATCACATGGATACTGTCATCACCATTGTAACGTTCACAAATAGAATAAGAGAAAGATTCCGTTCAACAATTCACTTTCCATCTCGTTTTCTTGTTTTATGGGTTAACAATGCAAGCTTTTATCACTGATCAGACATTCAGCAGGCAGCTGTCTTGCATACTAGATACCGGCCATGATTTTTACTTCAACATTTAAAAATCTAATTTTGTTGTGCTAATTTTTTTTTATGGAGATTTTTTTTTTTTTTCCGACCGACCGACCTGAATTTTTAGGGCCTTCAATCCGTAAACCAAGAAATAAAAAAAAGTGGCCTATCTTCTGTTCAGTGGATATTCTGGAGGTCATTTTCGTCGACGGCATGTCCAAAAGGTAGAAAACTTTTCATCTTTTTCAACACAAAATACATCGTCGTGGTCGAGTTCAGATCGATGGCAAAAGTAAATATGTTCAGGGGAGTCTACTCGTGCATTATTTGGAAATAGAGAACTGTTGTCTCCCTTTACTGTCCTTATGCATGCGTGCGCCGCTGTTCTAGGAATCCTATTTCCGTTCGTTTGTTGCTGAGAGACTGGCCAAAATGAACTGACAGATTAATTTGCCGGGCTGCCAAATAATGAAATAAATTGTGTGATGGCAAAAGTATCAACTGTACGATCGTGGGGGTTTAACGACTGGCTCAACATTACGAAAAAGGATAAAAAAAACGGACATGATATTGTGACAGAAATGAACTGCTCGCTGTGTTCGAAGTACGAACGGCAAATTCAAACAGTGAGAAATTTTCAACAAGCTTGTATTAGCGGCACTCGTACAATCAAAAAAGATTGCGTGATCACACATTCGAAGGCAGAACCACATAATCTTATTAAAAAAAATGCAGGTCAAATTTTGCAATTGCAGGTCATCTTGGATTTGACCTGCAAATTTTTTGGAAGGGGTTTTTTTTTGCAGGTCATCTCTCATGCTCTAAAGCGAGCCCTGTGCCACCATCTTTAGGTTAATGTATAAATGACCCTCCCCAGCGTAAGTTCTAACCTTTGATTCTAACCTTCTGTGTTGTGCGTGTCGTGTGCAAATACATGTTGTAAATAGGGTAAACTTTCACATAGCAACGGGTTTTGCAAGAATACAAAATACTGCCTCGTGAAACAGCTCATCACGGTTGAGGGAGAGTGCGTTTACCTCCCCCCGCAATAACACAGTAACATTCTTTCCGTGATACACTGAATGAGCGCAAAGGCACTCGATATCTGAACCATTCCATTTCCAGCCCTAAACTGCCCGCTTGTCTGTATGAGAAAAGATATATAATATAACTTCGTCCTTCTTAGCCCTTCGCCCACAAATGCAGACAAACGCGAGCCTGCTCGTGTTGGAAATGTCACTGTCCCGGTACTGTATCCATGGCAAGCACGTGACATGTAGGTCAACTTCTATACACGCTGGGGAATACCACCTCCAGCTCATTAGTTCTCATACTTCTGTGGTTAATCTTGGGCAAGAAATATGTCAATAAAAAATCAATAAAATATTTTATTTCTCTGCACTGAAAGAATCACTGAGTTGTTTTGCACGATATATTTTTATGGCAAGCCAGGCAACACTGCTTGTATTTGCGGCGGGGGTAAAATGTACCAGCCGCGCTCAGAGAGAATCAGTTTTGCGCATTTGTTGATTATTTCTACATTCAAATATATCTCCTGGTTAGAATTGGATTCAAAACCTTCGTATCGGCATTTGTTGTGTAATAATTTACCGCTGGGACGTCTTTCATCCCTCGTCAAAACCCCTCGATTGCTGCGCAATCTCGGGGTTTTGACTCGGGAAGAAAGACGTCCCAGCGGTAAATTATTACACAACAAATACCTCTATGTCGGTTGTGAACCCTTAAACTGGATCTTTCTTTATCAGGATTTTTCAAAGAAAATTAATGTTGGTAAGAAAGGTGTGTCATCTGCCATATCACCTGGATACAACATGTTGTGAAGGTCATTTTTGTTGCTTGATGGAATAACACATGAAATCAATTGGAATGTTGGCATAATGTGTCTTATTCTTGGTCAATATTTCAGAGAATATTGAAATAAACAATTGGACACTTAACCATCAAGTTGTCATTGTTTTATTATAGGATTTATAGGACCTAGCCCATTCTGTTTCAGAGAGTGTAGTGCCCGTCACAAAATATGTAGCGCCCGTCACACTGGAATTTTCAAATTCATGTTAGCAGATAATAAGAGATGGGGCAAACTGTTCTTCAACCAAGAATCAGTACGCAGTACCTTACTATGCCATACTGATAAGAAGTTAAAATCATTTGAGAAATCACAGGGATTTGGGAGTTTCCATATTAACCGCACAAATGGAGCGAAATCCCTGTAGCGCCCGTCACGTTATGCAAATTGTCTGTGATTTTGATTGGTCGATCACATTCTTTCAAATTTTTTATATTACTTTACACTCCTACATGATCTTTAACTGTTTGAAGAATGTTAGTTATCATGGTTATATTGGAGCAGTAGTGTGCAAATCTGGCATATTACAATACCAGGAATATACACTGAATGTAGCGCCCGTCACAATGGAATGGACCCAAGCATGGAAAATTACACAATATAGTATATACCCTATACAATAGACCAGGTGAACAACATGGCCTCAAAAATGACGCCGAGCCTTTTTGAGGTTCCGACCAATCAGTGTTGAGCTTTTATCGCCGACTCGGCCAGAAGAAAATTCAAAAGGAAGCCGGGTTTGAAGTTAACATGGATTGAATACAAGAAAATACGCATGGATTTACCATAGGGCGATGTCATGGAGTAATGTCAGCACAGGTACGTTAGGTATTGACACCCTGCTTGAAAAAGCAGACCAATTTATGCAGTGATTGAAGAGATGACTGGCCAAAACTCCCTGCCCAGTGCGGTTTACACTGACAATTTCTGGCCACGATCTTGTCCGACTAAAGGAAATTCAGCGTAACATCAGACTTCATCTGGGTGCACAGTGATAATTAGTAACAGTTGTTGGGATAATGACACATCGACATTAGCTATAGCATGTCCTCGTTCAATCGCATAAAACTTTGGCACATTTTGTGCGCTGGTTCGATCGCTAGACCGATTTAAAAGAAGGTGGTGTTTTCTCTCAGCGTCATTTTCGAGGTCATGTTGTTCCCCTGGTCTCTTGTATAGGGTATATACAGTATAGTGTAATTTTCCATGCTTGGCAAACACGGGCTTGCGCTTTAACCCTACCTGGCCTGGGGGGTTAAGTGCCCCCTCCTAGTGAACTTTTCTCTGCTGCTCCGAAACGACAAAACCGAGGAGGCTGAAACTTGGTGACTTTGAAGCTTATCTTATTGGGGTCATTTTGAGCCTATTTTCATATACACCCGAGCAGATGATCATGGGTAAATTCAAAATGGCGGCCATGTGGTATTCGCGAAAGTTGTGTTCTTCAATCTTTTCGCTCCATTTTTTCACATTTTCCTTGCCTAAAAGGCCTTGAAAGTATTTTATTTATGCAAAACTAATTAGTCTGTATTTTATTAGATTTTTTTCGAGAGAAAAATCGGAAAAATGAAAATTTCGAAAAATCAACCCCAAAAAGGCAGAAAAATGGCTTCCGAGAAGATTACGTCACTGTGACGTCATCATGGCGGCCGTCTTGGATTTTTTTACATTTCCCGGTAGAGCTTGAACCCAAGATACTGTGTGATAAGTTCCTTAGTGGTAGAGAAAATATATAGGGGGGCACTTTCCGCCCCCCCTCAGGCTGCGATACACCCCAAATCGCCAAGGCCAGATAGGGTTAAAATATGACCATGTATGAGTATTATAGTAAGCTATATAATAATTTAGTCTTAACACGATGTTCAAAAAAAATTAAAATTTTAAAATTTAAAAAAATTTAAATTATAAAATTTAAAAAAATTAAATTTTATATTTTCAAAACAATCTCTGACAAAACAGTGCCCTGTGATTTCCCCCACACAATATTTATAGGTTATTTTGAACATTTTTTTATTTTTTTATATATTTATGAAATTTCCTACGAAGTAGGCTACAGATCGCAAATTGTCCAGTAATCAGTCAGTCAGTCAGTCAGTCCATCCAAATCCTTTCGTCGGCAAAATAAGGAGAACCGTTGACATTAGAACCTTGATTTTTGGCATAAACGTGCATTAGGGCATTGTTACCAGCAAGTTCTGATCTGAAATAATTCTGATTAAAATTAGATTTATAATTAACACTTCAGTATATTGTTATAGATATACATTGTGTATGTAAACTGTAGCCTTTAACGTGTATCCTATTTCACATCCAAACACTTCATCATTGACCACATTCAGGTCAAATTACCCACTACTGCTAAAAATACCCCGTCATTAATCCCCTTTCCACTGTATGCCACATGGCCCTATTAAACAGAGAGTGTGTGACTTGGATTCAAGGGTTAAGACTTTGGAGGGAAATACAATTTTGACAGCAGAAATATGACCCCGCCATTTGCTGATTAGAGCGATAAAACAGGGTAGGCTAAATGGACCCTTTTCAATGCAGTATTTCTTGGCATGGATGTGAAAATATGAGGACATACTTTGGTTTTTTTTTGTACGTCTTGAATATTGACTATATATCACACTTGGATATAATTTGAACAAAAAATAACATGTGTAAACAAAATATGTCTAAATTTCTCTTGTCATTTCAAATCTTGATCCATTTTGATTCCTTGATTAGGGGATACAGAATCACTGCCACGGAGTGTGTTGGTATGTCACAGCAATTCCGATTCACACAACGAAGCTGAGGTGGTTTAACGTTTATCAATGAAGAAAATCACTGATCAACCGCCATAGAATATAATGTGAAACAAGAAAACCGGAATAGTACATTCATCAGATTGCCGATGCCCAAAATGTGTTGTCTCATATATCTAGATAACAACGTGATGTAGAGACGCTATTTATTCGTCTTTGTACCGGTTATGCCCAGGAGAATGAATCATTATTATCTTGTGCATAGAAGGTGTTGGTCTTGAGTTGAATTACCATAAACTACATAAATGCTACCTTTCTACTATAGTACTATATATAAAAATTTCTTGTATTGTTGGGAAAATAATGTGATTCAAAAAGTTGTTTTGATCCTGTACAAGGGCACTGAAAACCATTAAAGAGATGTAAATGTATTTTCACACGTAAAGCTTGAAATCTACTGAACCTATATTATTATACGCCCGCCAAAAGGCGGACGTATTATGTGATGGCGGCTTCCGTCCGTGTGTCCGTCTGTCCGTCCGCCGTGTCCGGTCTATATCTGGGACAGTTTTCTGTCTACAGTTCTAATTTTTGGTGAGTGGATACCCTATGGGGAGACGATGTGTCGCGTACCAAAATGAAGGTCGATGTCAGAGGTCAAAGGTCACTGGCCTAAAAAAACAGGACATCACTGAAGTGTTCGTGTCCGGTCTACATCTGTGAACGTTTTCTATCCACAGTTGCAAATTTTTGTGAGTGGATACGCTAGGTGAAGACAATGTGTCGCGTACCAAAATTAAGGTCGAGGTCAGAGGTCAAAGGTCACTGTTGCCTAAAATCAGGAAATCATTGATCGTTGATAGTTTTCTATCTACAGTTCTAATTTTTGGTGAGTGGATGCCCTAGGGGGGAACGATGTGTTGCATACCAAATGTAGGTCGAGGTCAGGAAATCATTAAAAATTTCTAATTTTTTGTGAGTGGATTCAATAGGAGGAAATGAAATGTCGCATACCAAAAAATAGGTCACGGTCAAAGGTCAGTGTGACCCCAAAATCAGGAAATTATTAAAAATAACATTTTTTTTGCCAGTAGATACATTAGGGAGACACAATGTGTCACCTACCAAAATGTAGGTCAAGGTCAAAGGTCAAGGTGACCCCAAAATCGTGGAATTGTTAAAAATCATGATTTTTTGAGTCCATTGAGAAATTACGGGGATTCGTTTCGTCATGTACCGAAATTTAGATTCAGGTCCATAGTCAAGGTCGCTGTGACCCCAGAATCAAGGTCAAAGGTCAGTGTGACCTAAAAATCAGGAAATCAATAAAAATTACTAATTTTTTTATGAGTGGATTCAATAGGGGGAAATGAAGTGTCGCATACCAAAAAAAATAGGTCAAGGTCAAAGGTCACTGACCCCAAAATCAGGAAATTATTACAAATAACATTTGTTGTGTCAGTAGATACATTAGGGGGACACGATGTGTCACATACCAAAATGTGGGTCAAGGTCAAAGGTCAAGGTCACTGTGACCCCAAAATTGTGAAATTGTTAAAAATCATGATTTTTGTGTCCATTGAGAAATTATGGGGAGATGGTTTATCATGTACCAAAATTTATGTCAAGGTCAATAGTCAAGGTCACTGTTACTTCAGAATCAAGAAATCTTTGAAAAGTATTTTTTGTTTGTGTCAGTGGATACATTAGGGGGACATGTAGGTCAAGGCCGAACGTCAAGGTCACTGTGACCCCCAAAATCATGAGATTTATAAAAATCATGATTTTTTTTGTGTCCATTGATACATTGAGGGAAGACGATGTGTCCTGTACCAAAATTTAGGTCAAGGTCAAAGGTCAATGTCACTGTGACCCCAAAATCAGGAATTCATTACAAGTCACATTTTCGTATGCCTGTCGAAGACGAGGTCATGCAATGCGATGTTGCGTTCTATCCATTCATCCATTAACATTTGTTGTCCATGCGATAACTCTAGTTTCAAGGTATGGATTGGTACCAAACTTTGAGTATACCTTACTCGCATGGCAAAGAGGAGCCATACATCAATCGATCAAAGGTCAAGGTCACAGTCACCCAAAACTGAATCAAGTACAAGATGTGATATATGTTACATTCTCAGAAGCACAAAAATGTAGACCTTTCTCTGGTGTGCTAGCTACCAATTGGAATCAAGGCTATTAAACAAACTTGAAATTTGGACCAATATAATTCCAGATATACGGGCGTATATTGAAGCCCCTTGGGCTCTTGTTTTAAAATGTGCTATAAGACTGTATAATACTGCTATATTCTGTGTATATGTATAATATCTTATCACTATTTGACTCATTTTAATATCGTAAAACAACATATGTGGAAATTCTTTTATAGAAAATAAAAAAAATATTTGAAAAAATTGTGTTTTTGCCAAATTCTATAAAAACTTTTTTCAAAATAACCTAAAAATATACAATGTATGTAGGGTAGGGGAGATGTCCACTGGAGAAATGTCCACTGGGGGAAATGCCCTGGATTCTTTCTTGTTAGTGTTAAACTTGTGTACCATCGAAAATTCAGAGGAATGAACAAAAACTTGACCCTTTGTACTTGATCATTTATGTTAATATGATCAGCAAAATCATGAAACGGTGTCAATGGGCTAGTTTTATCTGCCTCTGCCATTCTCTATGTTCTTATTATCGGAACTCTCAGACTGGTTTGTGCAGGTGCATATTGACCTACATGATCATATCATTTTTGGTAACTGGATTCAGCTAGTCTTACCATCCATCTTTCCAAATCGACAATGTACAAGTACATGTATAAGTATGGTAGTTCCTCCAATAATTCAATCTCCCTATCAAAATTTGATCACCCCAAATTTGGGGACAAAATTCAAGCGGTATTTCTAATATATTTGATCACCCTCTATGTTCTAAAATCATTGTAATAACGGTGAAATAATGCATGATTTTGAACCATTTTTGTTAACTTCCTGTTCTAATGAATTTGATCACCCTCAGATTATTATGGGACTCTTCCTGTGATTAAAATGGGAAGATCGTCGCTATATAGCTGAAATATTGCTGAATGCAACGTTAAACCTTAATTCTCTCTCTCTCTCTCTCCTTGAATTGGGAAGATTATATCAGTGGATGTGTACATATTTTATGTTAAGGACTCGAGTCCCGGGGTAGCGCCTGATATTAGACACTCGTGTATTCTGTTTCATTCCATCACAACCACTTCACATACATATATATGTTTTATATGATTGGAAAGATCACCATTCAGGCATTCCGAATAAAGTAAAAAATGTAATTCTTACTTTTATTTCAACGGTTTTGTTGCAGTTAGAAAACAGTTATTTCAAAAAAATAATCTCTTTTTTTTATATCGCTAATTTCAAGTAATGAGTCCGAGATTGTGCATGGTGATAATAAACCTTTCAAACCAAACGAGTGTGTCTCATTTTTTTTGTAAACTCTTAGAAAAAGTTTGAGAGCGTTGTAGAGTTTATTTTTTGAAACAAAATAAAAGTATTTTAAGTTCCAATAACTTCAAAACAAAGCAACATTTTGAAAAACTGAGACACACTCGTTCGGACTGTAATGTATATATTATGCTTCCCAAAAATTGATAATCGGATGAAAAATAGAGAAGTTATTAGCAAGTTTGTATGTACCAGCTGTGTAAAAATATACCAGAGCATAAACAAGAATAATCTACTTTTCAGATGATAATCTGTAATTATTATCCACTACTTCATGATAATGACACAGTATTCTCACACAACATATAGGGATTATAGACCAAACGTTCTTTTATCACTTTGGAACAATATATTTTGAGAAAGTGTAGAAAATCAGTCACGAAAATGAATATTTATTCTGGAATACACATGTATGCCCCGTTGATCAGTTTTCACGCCTTCCGAAATCCCTCACCATGGGTGATTGAGTAGACATCGACTGCCAATTAGCATTCTAAAGAAGGTTTACAGAGATGTGATTTGGGGCAATTGGACATTCATGGATTTAATTGCCGACTGAAAAAGGTCTAGCTCAAGAAAAGAGAAGAAAACAGGAACTGGTCAGTCGACCGACCTCAAACGGGGAAAAACTGGCAGCGACCATTTCCGGTGTGGAGTTAGAAAACTTTACTATTATTGCGAAATTATGCAATCAGCGGGAATAATGTTTGCCTTTTTATAATTATATGTACGATGGTGAATATGTCGGCAAAACTTTATGTAAAGCATTATTTTGGATGAATACCTCACTTTCTACATTTACCTCATGTATAATGCGATAATGCAGAATGAAGTAATACTGAATCAGAGGTAGCCTATATATGACATTTCTTTTATGCCATAATGATTTAGATAATTAAGATCCTTGTTATACCTCATCTCGGTCTTCCTGTTCTCTGATTCTTGACAAAATCTTTCTTCCAGAAGCCCCTGAAAGTATCGGACCATGCTCTGGCAACTCAGTTTCACTGTCGCTACTCTGAGTCTGTGACGGAATATGTGTCCGAATCGATTGTCCCATACTGGCCATACCAACTACATGCAGTGTTTCACTCGTTCAGTAGTTGAAGCTTGTTATGGGCGACCGGCGTAATCTTGTAACAGTTTCTTCTCATGATTGTGTTGGCACGCAAGAATAGATATGTTGATAGAATGTTGAGTGAGATATTATGAAAAATATTACGCAAATTCACAATATATATATCTGCATATACCACATGCTTTCCGGAACTGGTTGACCACCTGAGCAGTGACTGTTATTTTGTCATGTGGCGCGAAAACACTGAGATAGATCATATAATTTCCTGTTCAATATTTTGTAAACGATGGCTGCTCTGGCATGAATGTAGTAGAAAAATAATTATAACTAGACATTGTTGGTACAATGACGCGGTCTTTCCCTTCTTACTGCAAATGAGTAAATACATGGTCGCAGGCCGCTTTGGTCGCGATCATTTTTTGTTTTGGTCGCTTTACACGCACAGACACGCTATTTTTCACATTGCTTATAGTTTTTTATTGCGTTTTTCTTCTAACAGATTTGCCTATATTGGTAAGCAGCAGCTGCTGAACACATTTCCAAGCTTTATTTGGGCCCTAGATGGCTCCTTCATCGATCCGAAAATGTTAGTACGTTGAAATGTGTTTAGAAAATTGTCCCTGGAGTCCAAACAATGGCTTGAATGGAGAAAGTTAGGCTTGAGTTTTGGTCGCCTGGAGACTGCTTCTCACAGACTGTTTTTCTGCCAGACAAAATGACCCCAAATATCGATGGTATTGTGACATGAAGCAAAATTAGTTCCGTAGTTGCATTTGTACCAAGAAATACGGGTTCATTATCAGCGAAAGAACTCATTCTTGGAAGTACCGGGCAACAAATTAGAAGTCCATATCTATTGCAATTCAAGAGTTATAAGGTTTTCAAAAATGAGCCAGCCCCGTCATGTAACACGACATTAATTTTATTGCCAGCTCGAGTGCTACAGCCGAATCGCTATAGCGAAATTGACAGCGATCATTGAATAGATGAAATCAACAAATGACCACGAACAGGGCGAGAGAACCATTTAGCGGCTTAATAGTTAGGGAAAATTGTTTTTTTAATATCTCTAAACCTATCAAAGCTACATTCCTGAAATTTCACAGACAAATACATCTATATATTCTCTCAATGTCCTGTGAATATGGTGCGGATTGGAGTTGCAGTTTCGCCATGGCATCAAAAAAGTGAACATTTCAAATTTTGTCAAATATCTCCTATACTTCTGGTACCTTTTTTTCTGTTCTAGATCTTTTCTGTGATGTCATGTAATGACCTATATTTATATGCAAATTTCAAGTCCGGGTGAGGAATAGTTTTCTCATGACAGCCCTTCAAGTGTGAAAATGTAAAGGCGCATTACTCTGGAACCAAGGTCAAGGTCAGGTCAAAAATTTTATGACTTCATTCCTGAGTGATGAGGAATATCTGTGCTGAATTACAGATTCCTAGTCCTTATACTTTTCAAGTAAATCAAGGTGATATTCAAGGTCAAGGTCACATCGGATCATTTTGTTTTTACTGTCAAACGAAAGACCATCGCACGTTCTTTCGTGAGTTCTAGTATGATGGCTGGCAGTGACCTACTTTTCAAGTAAATGGAAGCCGTATTTTCGACATTCGAATGCATACTGTTCCAAAGGTCAAGGTCAAGGTCATGACCGACATCTGACACACCAGATCAACTCGGGATGTCACGCGTGTCAACTGACCCAGTTGGCAGACTGATCGCATCAGTCGTTCGAGTGTCGTCCATCAAACTTTGACCTCATATGGGCACGATTCTAGAGGTCAAAGGTCAAATTCAAGGTTATATTATTTTCGGACATGAAAGTCTTCATAAATGTTGCAAGACTCAACTCTAACTTTCGCTATTATGAAACGGCAGGTTGCATAAAATAGATAAAGGGACACAACTCCTTTACCCTGTTACGTAACACCCTGAATACCGGAACTGGAGCTTGGCCATGCATAAAACTTACGAACCGTAAAGTTTCCCACAGATATATTGTATAATGTATCCTGTAATCCTCCGACAAGAAATGCATTATCAGGGGAGAGAACTCGGAACCTGCCATCATGACCGACTTATTTTATGGCTCAATATGTTGTTGATGATATCAAACATCTACATTCTAGATCTCCGCTGCTCGTTCTTAACCGTTCGCCCAATATTCGCATTGGCAGTTTTGACTTTACTGCCCTATAAATCAATAGGTCAAGGTCACTTTTGGATACAAATATGCACATCTTCAGACTTGAATCTAAACGTGTACCGAATATCTAAGCTCTATCTCAAAGGCTTCATGTCGTTTTTCCCAGAAGAAAAAAGTGCTTGGAATAATAATAAATAATAATAATAAGAAGAAGAATAATAATAAACAGAATAACAATAGGTCTATTCCATTGGAAATGGAAAGACCTAATAAATGAGCCCAGCACGTGAATTGTGTCTATTGCAGTTACAAGTAATTAGCCGAGGTGCGGAAGTCACGGCAGGCGGAAACACCGACTGCGAATAATGAGTGCTAATCCCCACAGCGCAGAGTTCTTCCACAGACAGTGAATTTTTGAGAGCTAAAATTTCAAGTTTGCAAACATTTTTTTAAGGAAAATAACAGAAACACTTGATAGGTTCATTCTTCAACTTTTGAAATATGCAAAGAAAAAAATATCGATAGTTTGAGCCTGCTCCCCGGGCCTCGAGTCCTTAAATATCTGGGCTACATTATCCAGTTCAGACCACTCACCTTCAAACCTACCCTGCCCAACATACCTAAAGAGTGGATAATACAGCTGCGTGTCCTCAGCAGCATATTAGCTAAACACAGCTAAACATGGCTAAAGGCATGAATCGTGATTACATACCCTTCAACTGTTTGTGATAATTGTCTAATAATCCTCTAATTGTGATATTCTTGACTTCATCTTATGCATTTTGCCATATTTCAGAAGCTAATGTTGGGGGTAAAATACGTGTATTTCACAATTTCCAAATCACCAGTGGTTGATGGTAATGACCCCCCCCCCCCCCTCACAAAAGAAAAGACGGCCCCACTTGGTCAGAATTCAGCTGTGTCTGAGTGGGTGTTCTCTGTTGACAGTTCCTGTTTCAAAAAACAATTTCAGGCTTGAAATCAATCCATCTTGTACTTCATTGATGACTCTCGCATTTGATTGTGTAATTTCGAAATGGAATTTAATTTTGAATTATTATGCATGCCATGGAACTAATTATTTTCTGTGTATCTTTTCTCAGGATTACAGCAACAATGTGGCAGCAAAAATGGCCAACGTCTAGACAAACTATGTCTAAGTTCCCTGGGCACGATGACCACGATGATAGATAATAGACGGTACATGGGTAGTTCCTCCGGTGGTACCACAGATGGTAATGGGGGAGACAAGAAAGAGATCACAGGGTCTACCAAAGGAGGCAGAGATACAGGAGGAGATAAGAAGGGAGGGTCCGGTCCGCTGTTCTGTCCCAAGTGTGGGGAACCTTATACCCATCCTTTTGTCTGTAAGAATTGTATTCTTTAATTGAAATTAGATATACAGCTATAGCTATCCCTCTAACATGTCTAATAATTCAGCACTAAATTTTGCACTATGAAGTCCGGGTGATATTAGAACAGGAAGTTGACAAAATGATTCAGGCAGATACTCCATTATTTCTTCCTTATTTCATTGATTTTAGAGGGTGATCTAATTTATTAGAATTTGTTAGAATTAATATTGTCTCCAAAATTAGGGGTGATCCAATTTTGTTAAGTGGATTGAATTATTAGAGGGATTATCATATATATGTAACAATCAACATTTTGTCCTTTGTCATTTGAAACTATTCTTACCTGCCCCAAGTAGCTTTGATTGAGCAGGTCGGACTAACTGGGACAAATACTTTAGGCATAGCTTCAAATATTCTTGATTTCCTTGTCTTTTCAGCATCAACAAGGTTGGTAAAATGTGACAAGTGTCATACCATATACATGTATACGTATGAGACGGAATCTAAGAAAAGAGATGAGAAACCAGGCCAGACGAGACAACCTCCACCAGCTCCTAAAAAGGTCTGATATGTATAGTTACCCTGGTTACTGTGGTTAAATACAATAAATATTCTTATAATTCAATCACTCCATTGACTCATTCGGTACCAATGACGCCAAAAGATGACAAATTAATTCTGTCCCAACCCCGATGACGACTTTTGACATAATTTCTAAGAGTCATCCCGACCCCAATGACGCTAAAAGATGACAATGCTGCTTTGCCGTCAAATAAAACACCACTCCGCCTTCAAAGTCACATTTTACACGAGCACCTCGAGTAAAAGATGTCCAAATGTATATATATCTTTGAAAAGACTAAACCTTGAACAATCGGATTATCAAAAAATGTTTCTATTTTGACAAACAAATAAAACAAGATCGAGAGTGAAACGAAGAAATAATGGGAGAAAATGCGGAACTACGAAATTTTAACTATTTTACCGTGTCAGAAAATGTTGCTGCAAGAATGTAAATTCCCTCAGTAATTCCGTTCAAATCTCTCTATTTCTGAAGTATATCGTGTCCAAGATACCATCTTTAGAATCGTTCCATGAAGATGAAATTTCAGATCCACTTCGTAAACTTTATTTTCCACATTTTGCCAACACATATATCTGTGAATATTGACCAACTTTCTCTCCCGCCATGCTTGGAACGAACAGCTGCGTGCTTTCGTTTTAGTCACGTGGTAACGATACAACCAACCGACGAACTGAAATGTCTGCCTAGCTCATTGGCACACACGACTAGATACTTCAGATCATTCATATTTATATCCAATCGTAGCTTTTGTAATATTAGCCATCGAATGTGACTATGACTAGATTGGGATAGCCCAGGAAATGACCTTTCCAACGTGACCTTGATCACGGAAAACAACCGCGGAAAAGTGGAGATACATGCCTTGATATTTGGCAGAAAAAATAACTTTAAAATCTTCGCAATTTTAGCGAAGTCCCTCATCTCAAGCTATGAGTATTCTGACAAATGTCCATGAATATAAAATGACTATTGATCATTATTTGTGGGCATTGTAATCAAAGAAATTATGCTTACAATTAATTATTTTATTAATAATTAATTAATTAATTATTATTACGTATTTTTTGTGCCTTTGTTTCTATTTTACGTGTTATCATTTTGCAAACGTCAATTGAAAATTACGAACGTGTCAGTGAGTTTACTGATTGTCCCCCGACGCCCAAAGGGCTAAAGGGGAACTATAGTGTTGGGGTCCGTCCATCCGGATTGGTTTCCGGACAATAACTTCTGGAAAACGGATTCTTTTCAAATTTGGTATGTGGGCACCTCGCCTCAAGATCTCGCTTGGGATTGTTTTTCACGCCAATCCATATATAGGTGGCGCCACCGGGGGGCCAAGTTAAACTTTCGTTTCCGGACAATAACTTTTGAAGAACTGAACGGATTCTTTTCAAATTTGGTATGTGGGTACCTCGCCCCAAGATCTTGCTTGGGATTGTTTTTCACGCCGATCCGCATATAGGTGGCAGCATCTGGGGGCCAAGTTAAAATTTCGTTTCCGGACAGTAACTTTGGAAA
Source organism: Hanleya hanleyi (assembly GCA_036873755.1). Lineage (NCBI taxonomy): Eukaryota > Metazoa > Mollusca > Polyplacophora > Lepidopleurida > Hanleyidae > Hanleya > Hanleya hanleyi. The sequence continues at coordinate 11,047 of JAVTVY010027342.1, read as the reverse complement.
ACTGAATGGATTCTTTTCAAATTTGGTGTATGGGTACCTCACCTCAATATCTCGCTCGGGATTGTTTTTCACACCGCCACCGCCACCTGGGGGCCAACAACACAGTATGAAAGAATCTTTCTGTTGGATACTATTATGTAAAATATATGAGAATATAAAGTCCTGTTCATTTCACATATCTTGACATGTGAAAAATATTACAAAAACATTGGATTTATTCAACTGTCTTTACCGTTGTCAGGTAAGTTTTTCGGATAAATTTAACACAAGAAATGCCCTATAGAGTCATTGTTAAAAATATCAGGGTGTGGGCAGCCATTTTCCCTCCAGCCTTGTGGCAATAGAGCACATGTTTTCTACAAATCTGGAAAAAAAAGTCTGTGTCGCACTTATTGTCTGTCTTACCGTTAGTGAGATATGTCAGTTAAGTTATTTATGATTGTTATCAAACAAAGCACAAGAAATCTAAAAGTGTATATCAAGAAAAATTCACCATGAAAGACACCCGTACTAATCCATTTCAGCCTGCCTCATGATGACATAATCTGTCTTTACCGTTATTCAAACTTATCTTTACCATTATAAAATTCCATAACGGTAAAGACCGGAATATAACGGTATTGGGACAAAAAAAAATCTTTGCCAACTAACACAGTTATTGAGAAAATTGAAGTGACATTCTGATTATAAATTTTCTTGGAACTTAAAAAACAGCAAAAGAATGTTTAGCAACAGGCAGCTTGATTTGCATTGAGGAAATAAAACTAACTGGTTAGTTAAAAGAAAATGGTCTTGAATTCAATGACTTTACCGTTACAAGTATATCTTTTTTGTTTTGTCTTCACCATTACCTGATAATGGGCTAGAATGGGTAAAAAAAATTCTAGCCATTTTTAGGGGTTACATGTTACAGTGCTTTATTTAAAGGCACGCTCTCGCGTGCCTCCCGCTCTCGCGCGCCTTCCGCTTGCCTTGTTCTCGATCGAGGTGCACTTTTTTTAGCGTACCTGGAATATCTAACTATTATGCATAGAGTATGTACTTCAGCATGGCGCAAAACATTGTCATGCCCCTCGATTAAAATGCGCCCTGTCCCATTTAAGCCACACCCTGTCTCTTTTAAAACCGTTCTTTGCTGCTTTAATGGCCTCGGGGGATTGTCGTCGCCATGTACGTTCGTCCGTCCGTCTGTCTATACATCCATCCGTCCGATACCACATTTTAGGCAAAACCGCTTCAGACACAACCACCAAATTTTCAACACTTAATTATCTAGTGCTAAATCAGACGCCTATCGAAAGTGGCTCCCCTCGGCCCATATTTTGCAGAGTTCTGCCCATTTACAGATATATTAATTTCTATTTCTGTCCTATTTGCCTGAATGTAACCAGATATATATGCAGAACTGTGTTCGGTATAGCTACAATATTTTGGAAACTTATTTATATTGCTGTATTCTACAAGCCAACAAAGGATTACTCGTCTCGGCTTATGGAGTTATGCCCCTTTCTGATGTAATAATCTCCGATTTTGTTATTTGTAGTTGAATGTACAAGTTATATTTGCAGATCTGTGTTTGGTACAGCAATATTTTTGCCGTCGCGTGTTGTTGTTGTTGTTCTAGTTTTGATAAACCTCAAACCGTCGAGCATATATTCTCCGTCACTGGGATGTTTCCTGAACACGATTTCGCTAGGAGACTTCAAGAGATTTCACGAGATCATTATATTGAATCCCTTATACGCGGATGTTTTCGGCAAATGTATCCACAACCTAATGTTCTAAGCGGTAAACTCGCAGCCGACCCGAATGCGTGAAGAATATCACTACACAGCGTGCTTTCCGTAAAATGGCTGACAGTTACACCGTGATTATCACAGTTAAAGTTACACTGTTGTTATTCGCAATGGTGAAGGTGACAACAGTTCAAAAGTGGGAACTTCCCAGCATAAAAGCAGAAGTAGCAGAGAACAGTGTAACTGTGACAAAAATTTACTGTTCCACTTGTCGAGATTTCTACTCGGGCAACAATCGTCCGAACCAACATGGTTGCATGTCAAATTTGACCGACAAATGGATTTTTGGCACTGATGTTATAAAAAAGTGTAATGCCGCCGATCACGTAAGCAAATCATCTGCCCGCAAAAGATCTGCTGCTAGTGCTGGACAGGGCGAGCCTCGTCAAACTACACTAAATAATGTTTTAAAATGTTCATTATTTAAGTAAATATAATAAAACAAGACATGTCAAACATGAATAACTTTGAATGTTTATTTTTTTCTGTATATGCAATAAATGGACAATAAATGCTGTTCAGTGGACACCATAGGCATGTGTTCAATGGCCAACTGGAACTTGTACTAACACCACTCGCACAGGTAACTGTTCAAATGCATCAAAAAGAATTAAATTTAATCACAAATTTACAGCCGTGTGATGTGAGGAAATGTTGATTTAGAAAAATGCCATGGTAAATTGCCGTCGTCGGCTAGGTTAGGTCAGCTATTTTTTTGCCGTGGCAATTTTTCCTAATTAAGAGGGCTGATACTTTGGAAACTTATTATGTCTCCCCCAACTATGTTGGGGGGAGACATCTAGTGTTTGTGCTGTCTGTCTGGTTGGATGGATGGATGTCTGTCTGGATGGATGTCTGTCCGTCCCCTTACCTTGTCTGCAAGATATCTTGAGAACTACTGGATGGAATTTTACCAAACTTGGATGGAAGCTTCATTGGGATAGCCCCCCCATTTGATTAGGTTTTGGTGTGTGTGTGTGCATTCATCCGTGTCCGGTGTCCGTCCGTCCATTCATCTACTGGTACATGTATATACAGGCCTTGTCTGCAAGATATCTTGAGAACTACTGGACGGAATTCCCTCAAACTTGGTAGAAGCTTCATTGTGATAGCCCCCTCATTTGATTAGGTTTTGGTGTGTGGGCGTGCATTCGTCCGTGTCCGGTGTCCGTCCGTCCGTCCATCTACTGGTACATGTATATACAGGCCTTGTCTGCAAGAGATCTTGAGAACAACTGGATGGAATTTCACCAAACTTGGATGGAAGCTTCATTGGGATAGTCCCTCCATTTGATTAGGTTTTGGTGTGTGTGTGTGCATTCATCCATGTCCGGTGTCCGTCCGTCCGTCCATCTACTGGTACATGTATATACAGGCCTTGTCTGCAAGATATCTTGAGAACTACTGGACGGAATTCCCTCAAACTTGGATAGAAGCTTTAGTGGGATAGCCCCCTCATTTGATAGGTTTTGGTGTGTGGGCGTGCATTCATCCGTGTCCGGTGTCCGTCCGTCCGTCCATCCATCTACTGGTACATGTATATACAGGCCTTGTCTGCAAGATATCTTGAGAACAACTGGATGGAATTTCACCAAGCTTGGATGGAAGCTTCATTGGGATAGCCCCGTCATTTTATTAGGTTTTGGTGTGTGTGTGTGCATTCATCCGTGCCCGGTGTCCATCCATCCGTCCATCTACTTGTACATGTATTTAGGCCTTGTCTGCAAGATATCTTGAGAACTACTGGACGGAATTTCACCAAACTTGGATGGAAGCTTCAGTGGGATAGCCCCGTCATTTGATTAGGTTTTGGTGTGTGTGTGTGTGTGTGCATTCATCCGTGTCCGGCGTCCGTCCATCCATCTACTTGTACATGTATATACAAGCCTTGTCTGCAAGATATCTTGAGAACTATTGGACGGAATTTCACCAAACTTGGACAGAAGCTTCAGTGGGATAGCCCCCTCATTTGATTAGGTTTTGGTGTGTGTGCGTGCATTCATCCGTGTTCGGTGTCCGTCCATCTACTTGTACATGTATATACAGGCCTTGTCTGCAAAATATCTTGAAACTACTGGACGGAATTTCACCAAACTTGGATGGAAGCTTCATTGGGATAGCCTCTCATTTGATTAGGTTTTGGTGTGTGTGTGCGTTCATCCGTGTCCATCGTCCGTCCGTCCATCTTCATGTACATGTATACATACAGGCCTTGTCTGCAAGATATCTTGAGAACTACTGAACAGAATTTCACCAAACTTGGAAGGTTCATTGGAATAGCCCCCTCATTTGATTAGATTTTGGTTTGTGCGTGCATTTATCCTTGTCCATTGTTCGTCCATCCATTCATCTAATTGTACATGTATATACAGACCTTGTCGGCAAGATATCAGGAGAACTACTTGACACTTATTTCTACATTAATTTTATAGCACTTTCCCTTAAATAATGTGCCCACTCAACGCAAGGTGGGAGGTTGGGGGAGACGTATGTTTTTGCTTAGAAAAACAACCAGCATAGGCTTCATGCCGGAGCGGCAACCCAAGGGTCGAAGCGGAACCTCTAGTTTATATTGTTGTATTCTACAAGCCAACAAAGGATTACTCGCCTCGGCTTATGGAGTTATGCCCCTTTCGTTGTAATAATCTTCGTTTTTGTTATCTGTAGCTGAATGTACAAGCTATATTTGTAGCTCTGTGTTCGGTACAGCTTATTTGTCTCGGTTCTTATTTTATTGAGTGCTAAGTCAGATGCCTATCGAAAGTGGCTCCTCTCGACCCATATTTTACAGAGTTATGCCCCTTTACAGATATATAATTTTTCTATTTCTGTCCTATATGCCTGATTATAACTAACTACCGGTATATCTTGATCATCCCACATATAACTAAATCTTCCCCAATTCACACTACACATGGGTCTCAATCACTTGGGGAAAGCCGAGGGGTTTTGATTAGATCAATCTCATGTTTTTTCATGAATACATGTTGTTTATTTCCGAAATCCTAACATCGCCTAACATCGTTGACCCGCCGCCATATTGGCTGGAAGCAACATATTCCAGAACTGACGTTTAGATTGGATGAGTCCTGATCATGCCGTACTCTAGACCAGTGAAAAACTTCGTTACGATTTCAGCCTCATGTCACGGGGTAAACCCCTGCTGGTTGACACTGATATTCAATCAAATTTTACGCTGACTACAACGCTGACCAGTAGATTAATACCAGAAATAAATGTCGTTAAAAAGTTTGAAGTTCCAATACTTATTATATAATTCGGCTACAGTTTGTCTCATGTGGACCCTGGTTATTCGTTGGTAATCTGTTCAACCTAAAGAGTTCAGTCTGTGGATCATGGGCAATCGGCCATGTGGAAACGCAAGTCTAATTTTATGGGACCGATATAAAATGTTGCATTATTTCAGAAATTACAAATTGAGTTGAAGCCTTACTGAGCTATGGCGATATTACGTAGCCCATTTCATCTGAATACCAAGCCTGTTTAGCAGCAGCAACAACAAAATATTTCCAATTTCCAGTAAAAAGTATGAATATCTTGAAAAAATAAAGACTGCGCTCCATCTCTTTTAAAACCGTTCCCTGCTGCCATATTCCATGAATACATGTTGTTTATTTCTGAATTCTCGAAGTTGCCAAACATCGTTGAGCTGGCGCCATATTTTGCTGGAAGCAATGTATTCCAGTACTGACGTTTTGATTGGCTGGAGTCCTGATAAGGCGGTACTCTTGGCCAGTGAAAACTTTGTTACGATTTCAGCCTCATGTTGCGGGGAACACCCCTGCTGGTTGATACTGATAATCAGTCGAACTTTACGAGAATAAATACCGGTACTAAGCTCTTTCAATGATAAATTCAAAGTTCCAATACTTATTATATAATTTGGTTTATACAACGTTTATTACACAAAGTAATTAGAGCACATGTGAGCAGAGCACATTAGCGTGTCTCCTAAAATAAAATGCTTTGACGGAAAAACTTTGCAGTTACAAATACATATATATAACAATTATTCTTTATAGAAAACATTGTAATATGGTATGTATATATACTTGATGAGCGGCTTGCCGGTTGTAGTGCTGTAATTCGGTATTACAATAGCTTGATAAAACGAAGTACAAAAGTAAAAGGCACACTAACAGGGTGTCGTCAGCTATGGTCAGTGTCCGCGCCAGCTGGCCACCAGATGATATAAATTGAACAAGTTGAAGGCCGCAGCCTAGGTCAATCCATTCTTTTTGTTTCCTCGATAAAAGTGCCAATGTAAATTTGTATATTTATATTTTCCTGCCCGGTTTTATTCTGTCATTATATATAATTTGGCTATAGTTTCTCATGTGGACCCTGTTTATTCGTTGGTAATCTGTTCAACCTAACAAGTTCAGTCTAAATCATGGGTAATCAGCACCTCGTGGACAGGCAAGGGACTGATATAAAATGCCGCATTATTTCAGGAATTACAAATTGAATTGAAACCTTATTGAGCTATGGTGATATTACGTAGCTCATTTCATCTGAATACCAAGCCTGTTTTGATAGTAGTAGCAGCAACAACAACAACATATTTCCAATTTCAATATGCATATTCGATTATGAATATCTTGAAAATGTATATCATATGTACGGTAGATTTAGTGAGCTGAAAATCATACGTATGATATGTTATTCAGCTTTGAGACACTTTTTGGTACACAAAATGTCACTTAAAAAAAAAAAAAAAAAAAAAAAAATTCCATTTACTAGCATTTTGGGATTAGTAAAGATGTTATATTTGTCATTTCAAGGATTTTAGATGTTATAAGAATATTGTTCAGTAATTATAGGCATAGGAGATTGGCCTGTGGCAAATTGATTGGATCAATAAATATTTTTCTCAACTTGATATCTTGGGAATTCCAAATGGATGATCATGAGAGCTCGTTATATCATACTGGCAGAGAACCATAAACTCGGTCATTTTTTTAAATTAAAGAATCAGTCCCCTGAAAATTTTCAGAAGCACGATTTTTAGCTGCCTTTGTCACTCCCCTTAACAGATTTAGGTGCACATAATTTAGCTGTCATGCCTTATATAAATATGAAGCACTGCTGTTATGTATTAGTATTTGCGCATCTTTTAACAAATTCCTAAGACGTGTCTATATTTCTTTCTCGAATGTAGAAATATGTTCTAGGGTCACCATGGTAAATCTAGGATCGGTCAGGTTACCAGAACCACACATCGTTTTTCATTTGGCCTCATTGAGTAGGATGTTGAATCATACTTCATGTCTGAAATCCACTATCATTTCTGGAATGTACTATCTTGTCAGTATTGTCGTCAAACACAAAATAACTGACATTGTGTATCATACTTTTGATCACTATTTGGTGTATATATTCTTGTTATTCTGTCAATTTGCAGATATATGACTACCTCGATCACTACGTAATTGGTCAGGACATGGCCAAGAAGGTATTATCAGTCGCAGTATACAACCACTATAAACGGATCAACAACATCCTGCCCCAGACTAGCCAAAATAAGAACTCTACAGCGGCTGAACCAGAAAGTTTGCACCCGCACCCCACATTCACACCTAGAGGTAGGCCATGGTAAACTCTTTTATAATTTTAAATGTGAAAACACTCCTTTTTATCTCGCCTTACGAAGTAAAGGGGAGATATTGTGAGAGGGGGAAAGAGGATGTCGTCGTCGGTGTCGGTGTCGGTGTCCCCTGCCTGGAAATGAATGGGTTTTTGGTTTAGCAAGTTAAAAAAAAATCTAGAAAAAATATAAAAAAAAATATAAAAAATATGAGGGGTGGGTATGCCACCTGGGGGTACTACCCCTGGGGTACTCTAATGTTAAAATCCCTATGAATGAGTTTTGCGTTTAGCTGAAGTGCACATGTACATCTGTACTTGGAAAGTTTCTTGCAGTTGTCAGCTGTCATTGGATGATTATGAAACTTGGTACACATGTTTCTTATGATAAGAGGATGTACCTGTGCTATTTTTGAGAAGAAATATTAATTTTCTCAAAATTATGGCAAATGAAGAGTTTTCTGTTTAGGTAAATTGTACATACAGGCCTCTACATGTATACATATACATCTACATGGTAACTTTGCTCCAGTTGTCAGCTGTCATTGGATGATTATGAAACTTGGTACACATGTTTCTTATGATTAGAGGATGTACCTGTGCTATTTTTGACAAGAAATATTAATTTTTCTCCAAATTATGGCAAATGAAGAGTTTTCTGTTTAGGTAAATTGTACATATACATGTCCATGGTAAGTTTGCTCCAGTTGTCAGCTGTCATTGGATGATTATGAAACTTGGTACACATGTTTCTTATGATAAGAGGATGTACCTGTGCTATTTTTGAGAAGAAATATTAATTTTTCTCAAAATTATGGCAAATGAAGAGTTTTCTGTTTAGGTAAATTGTACATGTAGGCCTCTACATGTGTATACATCTACATGGTAAGTTTGCTCCAGTTGTCAGCTGTCATTGGATGATTATGAAACTTGGTACACATGTTTCTTATGATTAGAGGATGTACCTGTGCTATTTTTGACAAGAAATATTAATTTTTCTCCAAATTATGGCAAATGAAGAGTTTTCTGTTTAGGTAAATTGTACATGTAGGCCTCTACATGTATACATATACATGTACATGATAAGTTTGCTGCAGTTGTCAGCTCTCATTGGATGATTACAAAACTTGGTACAAATGTTTCTTATGATTGGAGGATTTACTTATGCTATTTTTGAGATGAAATATTAATTTTTCTCCAAATTATGGCAAATGATTGAGTTTTGCGTTTTGCTGAAGTGCACATGTACATCTGTACACCACAGTTAGCTGCAGTTGTCAGCTGTCATTGAATGATTATGAAACTTGGTACACATGTTTCTTATGATTAAAAGATGTACCTGTGATATTTAGGAGATGAAATATTAATTTTTGTTCAACTTTTGAGGGTTTTGTCTTAATCTGCCAATAATAATGCACATGTACATACATGTACACGGAAAGTTTTCTGAAGCTGTCAGCTTTCATTGGATGAGTTTGACACTTGCTACCCAAGTTCAATGTGATTCAAAGATGTGCATGTGCTATTTAAGAAATATGACATTAAATATGAAATTTTTTCCTAATTATTGCAGTTTAGACTTTGTATCTTTCCATTGATAAGGTTTTTGTTGGGCAAAAATTTACAGGTAGATCTGTACATGGAAAGTTTGTTGAACCTTTCGTGGGATGATTATAAAACTTGGTGGACATGTTTCATGTTTTCCTAGGTCACAGCTCTCCCGCAGTAATCCCACACGGGACTGACCTATCCAGCAGTAATCCCAAATGGCATTAGCCTATCCAGCAGTATTGCCATACGGGACTGACCTATCCAGCTGTAATCCCAAACGGAAATCAACTATCCAGCAGTAATCCCAGACCGAACTGGTCTATCCAGCAGTAATCCAATTTGGGACTGGCCTATTCAGCAGTAATCTCACACAGGACTGACCTATCCAGCAGTAATCCCAATGGCACTGGCCTATCCAGCAGTAATGCCACACGGGACTGACATATCCAGCAGTAATCCCAGACTGGACTGGCCTATCCTGAAGTAATCCAACATGGGACTGGCCTATCCAGCAGTAATTCCACACAGGACTGGCTTATGCAGCAGTAATCTCTCATGGGACTGACCTATCCAGATGTAATATGACACTGGATTGCAATTTGCAGCAGTAATCCCACACAGGTTTAGCCTATCCAGCAGCAATCCCACACGGGACTGGCCTCCTCAGCCATAATCCCACACAGGATTGCCGTATGCAGCAGTAATCCCACACGGGACTGCCTATGCAGCAGTAATCCCACACGGGACTGCCTATGCAGCAGTAATCCCACACGGGACTCTCCTATCCAGCGTTAATCCCATACGAGACTCATCTATCCAGCAGTAATCCCAGACAGGACTGGCCTATCCAGCAGTAATCCCACTTGGGACTGCACTATCCAGCAGTAATCCCACTTGGGACTGGACTATCCAGCAGTAATCCCACAGGTGACTATCCATCAGTAATAACATGGGACTGGTCCACCCAGTGGTAATCCTACACAGGACTGGCCTATCCAGCAGTAATCTCACATGGGACTGAGCTATGTACCAGTAATCCGACAGCACTGACCTATCCATCCTACATGGGATTAACTTTTGCCAGTAATCCTTCATGGGACTGATGTTATTGTCTGTACCAGATAATCTATTCCAGACATAATTGTCTGTACCACATCACCTATTCCAGACCTTATTGTTTGCTCTTCATGTATGCTTTCAATACTGCTGCACCTTTGGCGGATGACCCCGCAAGGCGAGATGTTGGGGTTCTCAGAACGCTTGTTTATCTCGCCTTACAAAGTAAAGGGGAGATATTGTGAGGGGGGGGAAAGAGGATGTTGTCGTCGGTGTCCCCTGCCTGGGAATGATAGGGTTTTTGGTTTAGCAAATTAAAAAAAAATCCAGAAAATTTAGAAAAATATAAAAAAAATATGGGGGGTGGGTATTCCACCTGGGGGTACTACTCCTGGGGTGCTGCAATGTTAAAATCCCTATGATAGACTTTTGCGTTTAGCTGTAGTGCACATACATCTGTAGAGCACAGTTTGCTGCAGTTGTCAGCTGTCAATGAATGATTATGAAACTTGGTACACATGTTCCTTAGGATTAGAAGATGTTCCTTTGCTATTTAGGAGATGAAATATTAATTTTTGTTCAAATGTTGAGGGTTTTGTCTAAGTAATTTGCCAATGATAATGTACATGTATATACATGTTCACCTGTACATGGAAAGTTTTCTGAAGCTGTCAGCTTTGATTGGATGAGTTTGACACTTGCTACCCAAGTTCAATGTGATTTGAGGATGTGCATGTGCTATTTAAGAAATATGACATTAAAAATGAATTTTTGTCCTAATTATTGCAGTTTAGGCTTTGTACGTTTCCATTGATAAGGCTTTTGTTGGGCAAAAATTTACATGTAAATCTGTACATGGAAAGTTTGTTAAACCTTTCGTGGGATGATTATAAAACTTGATGGACATGTTTCATGTTTTCCTAGGTCAGAGTTGTCCCGCAGTTATCCCACATGGGACTCGACCTATCCAGCAGTAATCCCAAATGGCACTGGCCTATCCAGCAGTAATGCCACACAGGACTGACCTATCCAGCAGT
>JAVTVY010027341.1:0-116351 GCA_036873755.1 Hanleya hanleyi | reverse complement strand
CCGCCTTCTGATAACCACACTATAACATCATCCAAGGCTTTTCATGGTCTTACGGAAATGTTTAAGTCGGTTTTGGCTAGGCCCAAATCCCAAGAGGAAAGGCAAATGAGGATGGGGGCCAGGGCGTTATTTCGTCCGGCTTCATCCAATGCTTCTTTCTCGGTGGAGTAACCTTCGTCTCAAGCCTATAATTCATGGTTCATTCCATTTCAAGGCCGCTGACCTTGACCCAGTTTTTGTGGATGTTTGCAAAGCGAACACAAGCGAAATGCCGGGCAAGGTCAGGGTCGAGTTGATGGGCAGGCTTCCTCTAGGAAGTTTCCCGTCAGGGTGTAACTCTTTCATCACATATGGACTGGTTCTTGACTTCCATTTCCACAGTGATTGATAGGTTAAATCATCCTCACAAGCCTTTAGCATTCAAGAAGAAATTTCTTTCCTAACAGGCTTGTGAAACATTGCTTCTGATGCTATTGCAGCTCATTAGCTTTGTTACCATTTGTTTAGCAGGTCTCTACTTGACCTCGCTTAGCTTATGTGATGACAAATTATGGTTGTCGGGCACTTCTGCCATGATATCTCGATTAAGTGTTTACACTCGACCTCACTTTAACAGCTCATATTTTCATATGGCTTATTTTTCTGGTCATTCGGGTCAACCATATTATGTAGGTCAGCCTACTCGGCATTAACCTACTTCCTTTTCATCACCAACTCTGAGGTCATGACCTACTGTTCTAGGGGTTACTCTTGTACTACCTCAGAATCTAGGTCACCCTCATCCGGGGAGTCGGTCTTAAATCTGACACACAGTTTGTCGACCTTCACCTTCCAGTCTCTGCTTGACTTTCGCTTGCTTGGACAGAGGACTGTACGCTCTATACTTCCATATATGCAAGCTAGGTCATCACTGCCTGGTATGTGGCCAAGTCAATCAGTCCATCCTGGAACCCTTGGGCAAGCTCCTATTATTTCGGGTGCGACTTAATTCTTGGCTTGTCAGCAACTTCCAACTCATTTGTCGTCAGGTCATGACCCGGTTCAAGCTGATATTATTCTTGGAGAAATTTAATCAGTAACAAACCGGACTGACCCGATATAGGCAATTCATGTTGGGGTCAGGTCAAGGTCATCATCAACCTATGTGGTTGGACCTGCACCGTCGGCCCTCAGCTGTGTTGGTCTTGTCGATTCAACACCCAGGGTCCATGGCTTCTTCTCGTACTCATTCTGTACTTGACCCAGATCAAGATGAGGAGTCGAGATAGTACTCTGCTATTCTGGCTAGCATTTATATGCCTTTCCGACATATGGAGCTCATATATGGACTGGCTCATAATATCTTGCGCACATTGAACAAAGACTTCTTGCAGCGGCCACTGCATTTCCGCATGCAGTCTTTCCGTTCAATCAGGAATGCTCTGAGCAAGGGAAAGTGGATGACCTCATTGGGTCTGAGGGATACTTGTGCATATCCCGATCCATTCTGACTTCCTGGAGTTTTCAGTTTTTAGGTCGGCTTTCGCCGCTTTCAAATCCGGGCTCTTCCGTTCAGGTGGTCCACTTCTCCTTGGGTCTTCACCAGAGTGTTCCATCTGGTGGCGTCCTTTCTGCACAACTCCGGATTCAAGTATCACTTCTACCAAGAGAAGTAGATGATTCTTTGATCCATGTGCAGGGACCAACTCCGTCGCCATACGGTCTTCGTATTGCACATCCTCGAATGTTTGGGTTATCTCTCACACGAGGTCAAATCGGAGCTAACACCGACCCAACAACGTACCTTTCTGGGGGTATCCTACGATACCAACCTAGCATTGGCACGTCCCCAAGAGGCACGCTGGCAGAAAATCAGCGAACAATTTCCTCTGTTTCTTCGATTTTCTCATCAGTCGGCCTTGACCTTTGCATCACTGATTGGCCTACTGACCTCCACTCAGGATGTCACACCAAGAGGTCGACTACAACTGAGACCCTTAATGAGATATCTAAATCATCATTGGGTCAGCAGGTCACTGAATCCTATGATTCCTGTCACAGGAGATGTCAATCATCACCTATGTGATGCAGGGTGTGACCCTCCTTCCGTTTCGTCGAACATGTCACATGTTACGGACACTTCGATGAAGGGTTGGGGGCCCACCTCGACTCCATGTCGATATCCGGCTTGTGGACTCCGATGGAGGCTTGCTCAATGTCTTGGAACTCATGGTAATCATTCGTGCTGTTCAGACATGGTACGGCGAACTCCGGGGTCAAACAGTTTTGGTCACCACCGACAACACGATGGTGGAGGCCTACATAAACAAGCAGGGAGGGACTCGGTCGCTACTTCTATTGGAACAGACCGAGATCCTACTTCACATGTGTTGGCAGAAGAACACGATTCTTCGTGCCAAACACATACTGGGACACCTGAACATTTTGACCGACGCCTTGTCTCGGAAGAATCAGGTGGTCTCGATCGAGTGGCAATTAAACCCGGACAGTCTATCTCGATTTTTCCCAAATCTGGGAAACACTCCAGATAGCTTGTTTGCCACTCGGTTGAACATCCAACTGTTACTCTACATCCTTTCAGTTTCCGATCCGATGGCAGTGACAGTTGATGTTCTATCTCCGGATTGCTCGCGATTGGTAGCTTACGTCTCCCTCCCATAGCCTTCCTACCTCTAGTTCTGCAAAAGATCAGGTCAAATCCTTCTGTCCTGTATCTAGTGGTCCCACGGTGGCCTTTTCGCCCCTGGTTTCCAGATTTGCTAGAACTCCTAATAGACGACCCCAGGCAACTTCCGGCTTGGGGAAAGCTATCTCGGCTACCAAGGTCGTCGATTTTCCATCAACAACCCAGTCGGTTCAACCTCCACGTGTGTAGGTTATCCGCGATCAGCCCAGGCTGGCTGTTCTCACGAGGCAGCCCGGAAGATGGTGTCCTCCACTAGGGACTCCACATCAGACTGCTATCAGTCAAAGTGGCTCACCTTCCAGCAGTGCTGTGTCTCTCGACACATCGATCCGAGTCAACCCTCTATTCAACAAATGGCGGATTTTCTCCTATTTATGTTTGAAGACCGGGGTTTGGCGCCTTACACTGTAGATGGATACTGTTCGGCTATTCACCCGGGTTTTAACCCGGTATGGGATCCTTACCTCACTTCCTTGTTCAGATCTTTTAGGTTTACAAGGCAAGTAACAGTTCCTTAGTTGCCGAAGGGGGACTTAGCATTGGTTCTGCGGCGCTTAGCTCTACCTCCGTTTGAACCTTTAGCTTCAGTCAATCTCAATTAGATGTTAGGGAGATTAAGCATGACAGACATTGGTCTTACGTTCTGCTTACTACTTCGCCAGAGTTTGTGACTAAGATTCAGTCTCTTTTGTTTGCATAAAGCATCTCGAGAATTCAGAATCCCACCTCTGTCTAACTTCTTTTTGTCGCAAGGTTTCGAAAATGACAATTTGTATTCTCTGGTTCGAACTCTTGCAATGTATGTCAATCGCTTCATGGACCTGCGGACAGGGTGGAGATGCTTGTTCATATCTTTCGGTCCTCAGAGCCCGCAGGAGATTTTAAAAAAACTCAATCTCCTCTTGGCTCTCCAAAACGATTAGGTTGTCCTATATTGGAGTGTCGCCCACGGGCGCTCCAATACTACCATTGCGTCATACTGTCTTAGAGACGTGACCCTGGTGCAGGATGACGTTTATTCTTTGGAACCCTTGGTGACAGCACAGCGGATCACCAGGGCCGGGGCATCAGGGACACACTAAGAATTTAGTGTTTTTATTCTGTTTTTAATGGTGAGTGTCTTTCTATTCCACCCCACATTCAAAAAAGGGGGGCGCCATGTTGGACTCCTCCATTTTAGTTGGCTATTACACCGGGGTCCCATAGGACCTACGGTTTAGGAGATAACTAGGCGAACATTGTTCTGATTCACTTGTAGTTATCTCACGGGAATTCCGGCAGTCCTTTCCCTTCGGGATTTTGGGTCAGCCTGAGTTTCCATGCTGACTACCTGTTTCTCTGCTCATGCGTCTTCCCATTTGGGTTCTTTTTCTCCCGCCATCCGGGTGTGGTATTCTACCCATATGTCAGTAAGGTTGGTTTTTATTGCATAAAAAAAAAAAAAAAATTACAAGTAATTTTTACATTTTTAAGCTAAAACCCTACCTTACTGACAGGGATTGTCCAGCCCAGCCTCCCCGCTAGGGACACTACCACGAGGTGTAGGAGAGGAAGTGCATGGCCTAGGGATACTTGCGCATGGGCAGTGGCACAGGAAATACTGTGGGATATTTCATTTTCTTTACTTGAGTAGGGGTGCTAGGCACTATACCCATATGTCAGTAAGGTAGGTTTTTAGCTTAAAAATGTAAAAATTACTTGTAAATTTTTTATTTTTGAGGGGTGGTTCTACTCTGCAAAGTTTAACAATTTAGTGGAAAGTTTCGAACTTGGAGGATAATTTTATGAAAGGACAAGCATTCAAATTGGAATAACTTCATAAACTTCATACCATCAGTGATGATCAGTCGTCATTTCTTGTCTGTGCCGAGATTCAGGCAAGTATTCCATCACTCACCTTCATTCCACTCAAGGCCTGAAGCTCAAAATAAGTCCTACTTCACTGTCCCATATGTCTCAAATTTATATTACAATTACAAACAAAGTTTATAGATTACAAAACTGAAATGGGACACTTAAATCTTACCATACTATCTTACCATATGCTGTATGGTACCTTAAATTGCTTTGGGTCAATATTTTTATATTAGTTCATTTGCAAGAATAAAAATTTTGTAGATAATTTTGAAATAAATATAACAATTATCCCATTTTAGATATTGCATGAAGATATCCCAATTATTTACTGTTAGTGAATAAAACACAGAAATGACCTTTAGTTACATGTGTCACAAGCTTACAACATGGCCAAGTCTAGAATAAGCAAAGCAAATATTTCTTCGAATTAGCTCACATGCTGCATTTGTGTAGCACACTTTATGTTGATAAAGTTTATCAATGCCCTAATGGAGCTTCCTTATTCAAAATTAGAACTGACAGACTTGAAGGATGGGGAGGATGCCGACACCACATCAAAAAAACCCCACTTCAATAACATTTCTACTCTATTCGGGAAATGCAGCAATGCGTGAACATACAATTTCTTTCAGTTACAAACTTTACTGGCATGGTGGAAGCATTTTCTGGTGTGTGAAAGGGATGGCGGGCTACTGTCCCAGCACATTAGGCCAGGATCTTGAGTCCTCCTCAATGAATGGAGATCCATTCCGGCCAATTTTTGATGAATAAAATCACAAACCATCACATGAATTTTTGATTGTTTTCAATTTGTTGAATTTTTGTAGGTAATTTCGTTCTTGTGATATGAATGGTGTAAGTTGATAATTGAGAACTGTCTAATACTTCAGATAGGTCTTATCCAATTTATGACTAAATTTTCTAAAAAATTTTACCGTATCTTATTCCATCTGTACTAATCATTCGCTAACATACTGAGCACTTTTTGCACCAAAAATGTGCAAATTTTTTGGACAGAAACGGTCAGAATAAGCCAAAAATTGCTTCCTGATGACTTGGCATCCTCTGTGTGGCCATCTTCGATTTTTTTTTTACTTTTTTTGGTAGAGCTTAACCCAGGGTTATAGTGTGTTAATTTCAGTCCCCTAGCCCAAGAGACAACAAAAATAATATGTAGGAGAGTGGTGGTGGGGAGAAGGGGTGGATTCACACACAACCTTTGGATTGCGCAACATTTAGTTCAGGTCACATGCAGGGGCCGCAGAGCCGGGGGGGCTGGGGGGGCTTCAGCCCCCCCACTTTTCGGAGCTGTAATGTTATAAGCCCTATCTAGGGGCGACTTCAGCCCCCCCACTTTATGGTCGAGATAGGGGTCAGCCCCGCCACTTTTGAATATGCTCCGCGGCGCCTGACATGAAAAATAACAACATTTGTTTGTTTGCAAAATGGGACTGATTCCCCCAGTATACCAATAGGTCTGTCTGTCAGACAGGTCACATGGGTCTCTTGATCAGTCTGATTGAAATTAGACCTAAATGTCGCTGAGCTATTAGGTCTAAAAAGAAGCCCATCTGGTTTGTGTCCCGTCCGCCAAATTGAAATGTGACAAAGGTCAAATCAACTGAGTCGACCAATTGTGTCAACCTTCAAGCCTTGCTCACAGTAATCGATTTTTGTTTTTGTCAGTCTCGGTGTAAGGAGGCAATTCACATTTCTTTGATGCAGACGGGACTCCTCTAGACTCACGGATGTTGTTGAATTTCTTAACCGTTTGATGTAGATTTCTCCTGGAAAATGTCAGTCTGTTCAAAATCATGTTGACAAAAAGTCACCCATTGGTGGACATCCAGCACATAGGATTTACTTCAGATGCACTATTGCGAAGTTACAGTAGGGTTATTTTAATCAGACTGTTAACTTGATAAGTACCAAAAATAACTGGTCTTTTGATGAGAAAATTTCCTAAACTGCTCTCCTAAATTTGTGATGTTATATTAACCAAGGCCTTTAGCCCATCAGAGAATGCTTCACACCATGTACCTCTTTCACATGTATTTTATCCATATGTTTTAACAATGTATTCATGTATGTTAGATATATATGTCATTGGACCTCCTAGATATTTGTAATTTTTGTAAAAATATGTTTGGGTTTGTATTAAGGACAGCAATTGGATTTACATGTAAAATGTGTGCCCTTCTGACCAGTCATGTTTTCGTTTAAGCTTACTTCTTGGAAGATTTTCAGGTGACGTCACTTCAGATGGTTTTCAAAACGGCTTTACCGTTCCAACAAGTTCCAACATATTTAATTGTCATCCGGATACTTTAATCGTGTTTCGTACATTTACAGCACCAGCAAACATGGCTCTTCACGAATGTAAGTTTATTTCCGCGTTATGGCACCAATCCAAATCTCACCCTGTACCTGATACCTAGCATTTGACCAGCTGGAAAGAACAGAATATCTCGAGGATTAAAGTGGGAACGGCTCTGCACTGAAGTTTTCGGGATAGTGTTTGGGGTGGCACTTTCAATCTTTTTGTACCAACTTTACTAATCATTGACCTCAAGAGGTGGTTCAGATCCTCAAAACTGTCAAAAACACATGTGAAGAGCAATCTTTCTAAACAAGCTTTACATAGACTGCAGAATCTTAGCCAGGCATTAGAATATACCAGACTCAATATTTGAAGCTATCCCTGCTCGAATACATCTGTATCAAGAATTTATTGCTTAATTTTAGACATTACTTCTGGTAGCAAGTGACAAAATTGAAACAAATTATCAATTGTTCAGTCATCGCAAACAGCAAAGTTGGTGAAAATTATCATATTGTTAATGTCAGAGAGGTATCTAGTGATGAACAAGGGTTGTTTAGTAGTAGGACTTCATCACCTGTGGAAGGTGAAAAAGGTCACAGGTTAATAGGATCTGTAAAGCTAACAGAAGCTATGGTAAGTTTTCTAGGAATAATTCCATCACTTTATCACTGGTTCACGACCAGGTTGAAAAAAAACCCAATTGATTTGTGCAGCGTAGCCTACTCATGAAAATAAAAATCTGAAAAAAAGAAGCTTTGTAGTGTGGCTTAAAGTGATGAAATTATTATAGACCTTACTATAACACTACTTTTGATACTATCTCCAACCATATAGTAACACAGTCAGTAATGAAGATGATTCACGGAAAATTCTTGTTTCCCTTCACCCAGCAGTATTTACAGGTTTTTAGTGGGAGAAAAACGATTATTTTTCTTTATTAAAGTTAAGTTTTAATCTCTGCAACTGACCAGTATACCCTTGATCAGAGCTACTAGGCATTTCAGTGGGATTGGGGAAATGTGCATACTGAAATACTGAAATGCCTGGCATGATAGCACCTACCTGGCCAATGGTGTATTCGGTGTCATACTTCATTTACGGATCATGAAACAATATATTTAGGAATCCAGGCCTGAGGACAAACTGGCGCTAAGTTTATCCATGGATATACGAACGCCTACGTGTTTGTCAAAGAATAGTGTAGTCTACTTTTCTCAAACTGTGTCTTTATTTCAGCTGATAACATTAAATATATTTCAACAAAGTGAAAACGGACACGATGGGTTATTAGAATGGTTGATCAGGTTCTAATGTTTGGGTCACTATCTTTTGCTTAAACTTTTATAGTCCCTAGCTGTTACATTATTTTGAATGAAGATTTTAGAATTAGACAAAAATTATTTTGGATCACCAGTTGGGTTCCTTTTTACTTTTAACAGTAATTAAAAACAAAACCGGCTTCTCTGCTGGAGAAATTGATTTATTTTAATATTAGACTACTATTCTTTGAAAATCATATTAGTCAAGAGATCCTTACATGAAGTATCGATAGAAATTGGTGAAAGTTCTCACCAAAACTGTTAAGGTTTGATGTTTTTTTGTAACATGAAGATGTAATCAGCCTGAACAATTCATAAATTTACTGAAGTGGACATGTACCAGGCTGGCATTCTGATAATTGCATCTGCAGGCTGATTTAGATGCCTGGTAGGAGCTGATGATCACTGGACTGGGTCTTATTCCAAGTGAAAACAATGTATACAAAGTAAGATTTGACGGGACTAACAAAAAGGCAGTGAAAAGTACTCACTAGGCCTGTCACAGAGCTTGGGATGATCAACCCCACTCCTTCAAAATTCAAGGCCCGATGTAAGCTCATATAAAGACTGATCCCAATTCACCTTTTGCACTTTTGCTGATACATGATTCTCCTTCTAAATTTGTCATTTGTGCTATCCCTCTGTTTCCTGTTGCTTCAGTCTGGAGAATATTTATAATGAGTCATAACTGAAGTATTTTCGACCTGAAATTGCCAAAATTATCATCCGTAAGCATAATGGTCCTTTCTTGGAATAGTGAAATAATTTGACACATTTATAACCATATTTACACCAGTTATTACTAAAAAACAAAAAGATATAATGGTTAAAAATCTGCCCTATCCTGTAGAATAGCCTGGACATCCTGGAGAGGAGGATTACGAACCATAGATGTATGACGAGAGTCGCTCATTAGTACATCTGTCGGGTCACCAGCATGAATTTATTGTCTAGGAATTAAAGTGCAAAAGGGGGATTGTGAAAAGTCATAATACATGTAGTTGAACCTGACCAAACCTCCATTGTGACTTGCATTGGTAAATATGTTCAATCCCCTAATAATTAAATCAACCTAGTCACTTTCAATTTTGTGAACAAAATTCAATCAGCTGTTCTATTAAATTTGAACCCCTTCTAAAATCACCAAAATGAATAAAATAAGTTGCCAAGATGATGGAAACTGGGCCCAGTATGACCTACAATTGACAGCGTGCCATGTAATTTATAATTTTGGTCTTGTTCAACTACTATTAAATCTTTTTCGCATTTAAGAAAAAAATTATGAAATTTTGAGGTTGATTACATCTTTTAAATGAAATATATGTTAAAATTTACTTTACTTACCCACCCAACTTTTGTTCTTGGAAACAAATATTTTTTGTGAATGGTCTGATGATCAGTACTTATTAACTAATGTACTTTGTGTGATGTGTGAGAATAGTCACACAGATTACATACCCCATTGTATGCGTGTTATTTATCATTTCAGCCCTGATGGGAAGGAGTATGCTCTAAAACAAATAGAGGGTACAGGTATATCCATGTCCGCTTGTAGAGAAATAGCGGTGAGTTCTGTGGTTGGTTTATTAACGCATTGTCCATACTCAATTCCTGATATAATTGAACCCCTATTTCTTCTAATTTTTTCGGCCCCGTGGGGCTTCCGGGGATTGACCTGGGATGTCGTTGTGCACAATGCAGGTCATGGTAAGAATAGGCCTCAGCTCCTCAGAGAGCTTGTCGTAAGAGGCGACTAACTGAGGCACCTGTGGGGTTCCCGGGTGTGAAAAGGAATAGGACCCCACCCGTGTGGTTCCCGGGTGTGAAAAGGAATAGGACCCAACGTCGTGATATGACTGAAATATAGTTGAAAGCGACGTTAAATCATATTCACTCACTCACTCCTATCCCTACATCATAGGAAATAGTTTTAGTCAATGATAACTGGACTAATCTCGACCTGAAGTTGCCGTGATTATTATTAATGTATTATCATGATTCTTCCTCAGAATACAAGGATAATTTGATGCTTATTTACCGTATTTACACCAGTTTTCGATAGTTAAACATCTGTCCTATGCTGAAAGAGCTCAAACTTATGAATCACAAATTCATGCTAGGAATCAAGGGCTGCACCTGCTGCTGATATGGGGAAAATCTGATGTCTAAGGATTATTTCGGGAATCAATCGAGCAGTTATTATGGTGAAAATAGCCTGCAGTGTAGGCTACATGTAGTCTGAAATCTGGTGCATGTAAAAACAATGGTATTAAAATCAGACTTCAGTGGACCCACAGCCTTCAAACAGGATTATGCCAAAAACAGCCCTGACGTTTTTAAGTCCAGGTGACCAAATCCATTTGTACATGTATCATGAGCATAGTACTGATGAGTGATCGGCGTAGATGTAGATCGTCATTATATAGCTGAAATATTACTGAATGTGACATTAAATTTCTGCCACTCTTTCTCTCTCTCCCACTCGCTCACTCACTGACACACATATGCATAATGTAGATTAACTATTGTACTTCATGGATCATTGTTGTTATACCCCAGTCCAAGGAACAGTCTTTGATCTTGTACTTTCTCTTTCTATTTCCAGCTTCTGAGAGAATTAAAACACACCAATGTGATAATTTTACAGAAAGTGTTCTTGTCTCATGCCGACAGGAAAGTGTGGCTTCTATTTGACTTTGCAGAACATGATTTGTGGGTAAGTGCATACATGTATTCACTCAGTCTAAGTTAGAAGCGCCTCCCCCTTATAGAAAACACTGATGTTTTTCTCTGGTTTTATTTCATTAAACTCCTGCTATGTATCTTAACAGACATGTTATACATGTACAGTGTAACCTCACTATAACGCTGTTATTGGGGGACAACATTTGAACCACCTTATAGATTTTCAGCCTTCAATAAGTTACATGTATAAGAGGGATGAAATAATATATTGGGGGACACCATAGCACCCGCCTTATATCAGAATCAGGTCTATATTGAGGTGCCTTATAGTGAGACTAGACTGTATATCTGGAAACTGAACAAATTTAGGCTATTGAAATTTAGGCGGACTGTTTGAAAGGTTTAACGTTTGGGTTGGGCATCTCTGGGCTAAATGTACCTGTTGGTGTGGGCAATCTCTGGGTTATATTTACCATTTTGGGTGGGGCTGTCTCTGAAGGGGGGGGGGGAGATCTGTGTTAAATTTACCATTTGTGGTGAGTAATCCCTGGGTTAATTTACCAGTTGGGGTGGGCTATCTTCAGGTTAAATTTACCATTTGGGGTGAGCAATCTCTGTGTTAAATTTACCATTTGGTGCGGGCAATAATATCTGGGTTATATTTACAATTCGGGGCGGGCTACTTCTGGATTAAATTTACCATTGGGTGTGGGCAATCTAGGTTAAATTTACTGTTTGGGGTGGGCAATCTCTGGATTAATTTTACCATATGGTGTGGGCAATCGCTGTTAAATTTACCTTTGGGGTGAGCAGTCTCCGGGTTAATTTACTGTTTGTGTTGGACAATCTCTGGGTTAATTTACCATTTGGGGTGGCCAATTTCTGGGTTAATTTACCATTTGGGGTGGCCAATTTCTGGGTTAATTTACCATTTGGGGTGACCAATTTCTGGGTTCTATTTTAGTGACCAACCTGAGTTTATTATCACATGAATTCTTTTCATTCTTTTTTTTCAGCATATAATCAAATTCCATAGGTCAGCCAAGGCCAACAAGAAACCATTAATTGTGCCCAAAAATATGGTGAAATCCTTGTTATACCAGATATTAGATGGTATCCATTATCTACATGCTAACTGGGTACTTCACAGAGATCTTGTGAGTTTTCTTTCATATTTTGTACATCTACGAGGCAAGTCAAAAAAAAAATGTCCACTTATGGTTATGGCTGCTTCACAAGAAAGGGGTCTTTTTCTTGCGCAATTTGCAAATTATGTACAATTTACAAATAAAACATATCATGGGTGTATATACATGAAGTGCAGAGATGAAGTACCCTTCAAAGTGTTAAATTCATATACACAATAAATTTATAACTTTAGGTGAATAAAAAAACAAAAAATTAACATAGGTGGACATTTTTTTTACTCACCTAGTCCGTCCACACCATTCACCGCAGCAATCAGCAATTGCCGAGATAAATGCCCTGGCATAAGTAGTTCATCTCAGCAATGTTTAACATGGCGTTAAATAGGAATTATTTTAATGTGACATTATTTTTGCCGAGGTGAGTTTTCCGAATTGTGTGGGCTGCCTAGTTAGTAGAGCCTATCATCCAGCTTCGGACTAAATTGTCCAGTGAAAATGAACGATCATGGTCACCCGATATTTTTTTTTCCGTCCACCGCCGGTGAGTAACTAGGTTATCTCCCTTTACAGTAGCTCCTGTCTGAAAGCATTCGCTTAAAGGTGAGCTATATCAGCTGTACTTTTAAATTAGATCTAGCATTCATTTTGTGAACAGCTTGTATTTCATCATAATCAGTGATTATGAATGCCAATGACTATTGCAAATGTGGGACTTCACATGCAGTTTCGTGAGCAACAACAACAACATTGTTGATCACAAAAATTCTTTCTCACGTTCCTATGGACATTAGCGTGTTCAGAAGGGGTCTTCAGTCATGTCAGTGGGATAATTATGCTACACGGTTTGTCAGTGACCCTATGTTAAATTGTTTCCACATGGAGGGATATTATAAACTTTTGATGACTGGCATATTTTTGACTCCAAGTCAGTAAAATTATAAGCATAATGGTCCTTTCTATGTTTTATTGCCTATCACTCAATATTATCAATCCTCTGCCTGTTTCAGAAGCCTGCCAATATTTTGGTGATGGGGGAAGGCGCAGAGCGGGGCAGAGTTAAAATAGGTAAGATTGTCATGGTTCAGGATGAATTCCTTATGCACATATTCTATTAGACTGGATCCGTTCCTTGTTTCATAATGTATATTTCAGGGGTAATAAAGGGAAGTAACTCTGCCTAAAGAAATGCTTGAAACAGGTACTGGGCGCGACGTCACAAGGGAGCTAACTTTGCAAGAAAAAGTGCACAGTATATTGTGCATGTTTTGCCACCAATGAAAACTTCGTATTTTGTTCTCACTCCCCACTCTAAGGATTTGATTGGTTCATTCATATACTCACGCTGGAAGCAATGTGTTCATGTGACGTCAACAATGGGAATGACGTTATCTATGGTGATGTCAGCAATGAGAATGACGTTACTACCGTGACGTCACAGTATGGCGTTAGGATGAAATTGCTATAATTTACTAAGGTAAAAATAACCGTCAATCATTCAGGCTAGCCATGCCTCCAAATCGAATCTTTACCCCACAAAACCCATCAAAACGTCCAGTCTCTATTTCATTTTTTTTTTTAATTAAATGTTATCTAGGTATTATTGATAAATAGTACATATGAAATAGTGACTCGTTCAGTCTAATATTCTTTAGGAATGCAAGGCTGAATAAAATAAGTGCGCTGCGTCGTTTGTTTAGCACCTGGTCAACCTTTTTCATCAAATTTTGGTTTTCGTTTTCTCTCTTTTCGAATCGGGAAGTAATCCACGAAGGTTTTGGTACCGGCATACTGGTATGGGTGCGCAAATTCTCACGAGTTAAAATAAAAATATTTGTTTCTCAAAACAAACCGTATGGCAAATTTAGTGAGCAACATTAGCATGGCGAGAATGGATCACTGGGCCATCCTTAAAAATATGTTTGTTGGCTGTAACCCGACCCTACCTCAGGAAGTTGGGTCGGTAGGTAGGTAATTTATTTTTTTTTTTTCTTAGATCAGGTTTTCCTTTTGGGGAAGGTGGAAGAGGTTAGTGTGATTTTGTTCAGATACTAAGCAGGTCATTTGAAAAATACTTTTTGTCTGGCAGCAAAATTATTTCAGTATAGAAAACTAGTTATCTTCAAGGTATAAAGCAAGATATTCTTAAATTCAGGCTTGTGTAACCGTTTTATTTCTTAGAAGACATCGACATCCTTGAACACATTCTTGACAATGACTAGTGACTAGCTGGTCAAAAAAAAAAAAAAAAAATACATATACCACTATCAGACACACTTTTGCCAAAATTGTGACAGGAAAGAAAAAAATCCTCTGTGTTATACAGAAGGTTGTTCATTACCATTTGGAGTTGAGAAAATTACCTCAAATTAATCATTAACATCATTACCGCCCTTCCTCGTCGCAAATTTATGGTGTGCTTTTATTGAATACTTAGGTACTTCCTTTATTCAGATTAGAAATACATCGTAATTTAATTTACTGTCAACAATGAGGCAAATACTAAGTTTCTAACCTGTGTCTTTTCGTGGAATTTAGTCCGAGGTGGAATTCTGACAAGCGTATTTGATGCCGACTTCGGAACGTCAAAATTAAGCTGACGGGTCTAATTTGTCAAGACCGCTGAAGCCACCGACACTATCCATAGCTTTATCGACATAGAGGGTTATAAAGTTTCGGTTAAACAACAAAGCAGTATAGATTTTCTGCATTTAGGCACACTGAAGTCTTCTCGGATAAAAGTAGAAATCCAAACATCGTTGTTGTTGTAACATCGTCAGTCTCAGAATCTGTCGGTGTACGGACCCACGAGGTGGTGGCAGTACTAAACATGTCTACGTTCCCAAACATTGGGTCAAGGTCGAAGGTCAAAGGTCACTGTCCCCAAAATTAGGAAATTATTTAAAAAAAAAAAAAAATTCCCATTAGGGGGACACGATGTGTCACATACCAAAATGTAGGTCAAAGTCACTGTGACCCCAAAATCATGAAATTGTTAAAAATCTTGATTTTTTTGTGTCCATTGATATATTAAGGGGAGACGATTTTGTCATGTACCAAAATTCAGGTCAAGGTTAATAGTCAAGGTCACTGTGACCCCAGAATCAAGAAATTTTTAAAAATTTGGTCAGTAGATATATTAGGGGGACATGATGTGTCACGTACCAAAATGTAGGTCAAGGCCAAAAGTTATGAAATTGTTAAAAACCATGTTTTTTTGTGTCCGTTGATACACTGAGGGAAGACGATGTGTCATGTACCAAAATTCAGGTCCAGGTCAAAGGTCAAGGTCACTGTGACCCCAAAATCAGGAAATCATCAAAAATAACTTTTTTCTCCCAGTAGATACATTAGAGGGACATGTGTTAGATACCAAAATGTGGGTCAAACGTCAAGGTCACTGTGACCCCAAAATCAAGAAATCATTAATTCACATTTTCATATGCCTGTCGAAGACGAGGTCATGTATGTGATATCTCTATTTTCAAGGTATGATTGGTACCAAACTTTGAATATACCATACTCGCATGGCGAAGAGAAGCCATACATTTTGAAATCAATTTGTCAAAGGTCAAGGTCACACAGTCCCCCAAAACTGAATCAAGTTTTCAGAATTCTCTCCCCTACATGTTTATGGCATTTGTCCTGTGGAGTTTGAAACAGCTACAATTTAGTTAAAATATTGTGAAATAAAAACCATACATTTACTAATTCGATGGGGAGAGGGGTCCTTGATGAACTTCATAACTGTTTATTAACTCAAGAACAAAGGTTTACTCCATCACTTTCTTCTTCCTTCATGAAAAGTTCTCTCGGCTGAAAGGAATCCATTTGCAGGAAAACTACTATTCTCCTGTGTTTGACTATTCTTGATTTCAGTGTGAGATTTGTGAGCTCTCGGCTCTTGCTTCAAGGTCAACTAGTTACCAAAAGTTAAACCCATTTTAGTTAATCATTCAAAGATGTGATATAGGTTACATTCTCAGAAGCACAAAATTGTAGACCTTTCTCTGGATTGCTAGCTACCAATTGGAATCAAGGCTATTAAACCACCTTGAAATTTGGACCAATGTAATTCCAGATATACGGGCGTATATTGAAGCCCCTTGGGCTCTTGTTTCAATGTATTATACTGTTTATCATGATATAACATGAACAAAATATAACTAGGCTTTCCAAATTAATACTATGTATACATCTGGCGATGGTCCAGAGGTGTGCCGAAAATGACTGACCCTGACCTATTTAATCCAGGTCAGATTCTATTTAGTACAATATTTCATGAGGGATTGTATCTACATTGTCCAAATGTATATCACATATACCTGGTCCTAAAGTCGATTCAATATCACTGACCTTCATCTATTTTCTACAGGTCAAATTCTATATGTGAAGTGTAAGATCTCTGGATTCATGTTCTGTATGCAATTAACATTAAGTTACAATAGACTAGAAGACTGTTGAAGAGGACTGACCTTGATCTATATTTCCAATAACATTACTGATTTGATTATGAGCCATATTAAAGACTACATTTAGAGCTAGGAATTTGGTCATGCTTTACCAGAACCTCCGCGCAAAATTGTTCTCGTCTATTAAGGCTTTGACAGAAGTTGACCTGGCCCAACTTTCTACTTATTTCTTATATGAGAGAACTACAGTCCCGGGTTATATCCAGGAATTTGAAGTAGTGTCCTTATTTGAAAAAAATAATGCCGAGCGCAGCGAGGCGTAGCGTACAGGCCGGGATCCAGGGGCCGCCTAGGCCCCTGGAAGCTCTGGGGTCTTAGATGCTCTCAGGAGCATTCGAGCCCATTTCTGGCTATTTAAATGTCTTGTCAGATACCTGTAGATAATGAACAATTTACTTCTTTTTTCCCCCAAATTTTCACCATATTCAGGCTGATCTTGCTTGTGTTTCAAAATGACAAAGTTGAGCAGGGACTTGCTGCATGAATTTCCAGATCATTTACTTCCACGTGCTGTCAGATTGATACTATACCATGATGTCAACTTTGACTAAACTAATAACTAACCTTTTTGCTGATTAGACTAGGGCTCAGGGGCCGCCTAGGCGCCGAGAAACTCTGGGACCCTTGATGCTCTTAGAAGCATTCTAACCGATTCCTGGCTGCACATGTCTTGTCGATCAGACAAGCACATCATGCACATTTTACTTCTTGTTTAATCTGATCATCTGCTTTTAAAATTATTTACAGCTGCTGCTTTCAAAATTTCTATTGAATAGATTCCTCTGTACAGTATTTTTATACCATGCTGTATATCATCCGAAGCTAATTCTCTTCCCACCTTGACTGCCTCAACAGGTTGAACATAATTTGTCCCAGCTTCGATGCCTGCATCATTTTCCATGTCGTGTTCAACATCTGCTTGACCTGTGTTTTCAATACCGGCAGCACAGAATCGAGCAAAGAGAACGTCGACTTTGTGGCAGTCAGACCCTTCATCTTCCTTTAGTTTTTTTTTTCAAATGTCCAGCCAACACACCACATCCTCTTGTGCGGCCGCTACCCTTCCTATTTCCCCCAGACCGACCTTTCTGTCCCACCATGACGGCTTGTCATTGCAGATACGCGTTGCAGATACAACGCGAGAACGCACACGCTGCCTAGCTCTCCAGACACTCACAGACGTACATATTTCCGACTTCATTCATAGTATAGACCTCTGCCTGGAGAACGAAAACTATCGCGCCCCTAGTGGCCAAGCTTATCAACGGATAGATGCATAGTTGTCTCCCTTGCCATAAGTTTCGTCTAACGCGAGTTGACACACACTCGTCCAGGTTTACGGCTTTTAAACATCGTAAAAAAACATCATTTGATTTTTGGAAAAAATCGTTTGATATTTTGCAAAAACATATTCATTTTTAATTCATTTGATTTTGTACCTGTGTCCGTTTTACGGACGCTGTGAGACCCTAGATCTAACCCTGCAGTCAATCCTACTAGATCACATTTTTGTTAACCTAGTTGTCAAAGTTCTAATAGTACATCTTATGCAATGCATGATTGCCGAGTGTAGACAATAACTGATATCTGAGGGGTATTGAAGCCCATTGGGCTATTTTATGTCATTATTGTCTTCGGTGACCGTTGCTCTTCACCATTTAACATGGGAAATAAATGTATGTAGTGGACATGGAAGTATTGCCTACTGTCATGAATATCTGACTATTTACTGTCTCTCTCAATGTACTTGTTATATTTACAGCTGATATGGGGTTTGCACGGTTGTTTAACTCCCCGTTGAAGCCTCTTGCAGACTTGGATCCGGTGGTGGTGACTTTCTGGTACAGAGCCCCGGAATTACTACTTGGAGCTAGACATTACACCAAAGCTATAGGTATTATTCATCTAGGACGCCACATTATCTGACACTCTATCGATATGGACTTAAACATTTATGACAACAATGGAGAGGTATTTGACAATGTTATGAGATTATTCCACTATTATTTTAGCTGATTTGAGAGAACTGTTCAATTCAGGAATGTGAACTGCATTTTCGCTAGAATGTTAACTGCATGTTTTGATTAAAATGATTGTGTGGTTTTGGGTATAAGGAATAAATTTCTTAAAACCTAAAGCTGTAACCTCGTAATTCCTTTGGAGATTATCGCTGTTCTGATACCTCATTGTTCAGGTATTTTCTTTTCAGATATATGGGCAATAGGTTGTATATTTGCGGAGCTGTTAACATCAGAGCCAATATTCCATTGTCGTCAGGAGGACATTAAGACCAGTAACCCATACCACCATGATCAGCTTGATAGAATCTTCAATGTGATGGGCTTCCCACAGGGTAGGTCCCCAATCTCACCTTGACTAAGTACTTGTGCTAGCTCGCAACATATAAAACCGTACTCAATTGTTTCCTACCTTTCATATTAAATTGCCATGAATGAATTTATGTGTGTGGGGAGGGAGTGACACTCTTTTCTGAACCAACCACCCTTATAACATTTTTTACCATATGTCAAATGTTAAAAAAAACATGTAATTAGGTTATGACCATGCACCACCTATAGATATGTAAATTATAAAGTACCTTCTGCCCCTGTGTACATTTTTCTGAATCAGCCCTCATACTAGACAAGTGTTGCTGTGAGTGTGTCAAAATTTAGACTTTTACCTATGTGTATCAAGCTAGGAAAGATTTTAATGTGCACACCTGTGAACCTGTTTATGATGCACATGTATGGTATATTACAATTTGCCTGTGTAGTATGTATGTTATGGGATCTCTGCAGTGATGGGACAGCTTGGTTTACAATGCAGTGCTAAAGAAATTGGAACTCTTATGTGTGGGAAGATAATTTTATCTGGTACAAAGAGGTTTTGGTAGGGACAGAATGTCCTTAAAGATTTCAAGATATATGATCCTGTATTACAGGATTCATCTCTCTGTGACCAAACTATATTGGATTTGATCCAGTGTACATTTTTTGTCCTCCGAAGGGCTAAATGGGGACTGTACTGTAGTGTTGGGGTCCGTCGGAGCGTGCGTTCGTCTGTATGTCCGGACAACTTCGTTTCCGGACAATAACTTCTGAAAAACTGAACGGATACTTTTCAAATTTGGTATGTGGGTACCTCGCCTCAAGATCTCGCTTGAGATTGTTTTTCACGCTGATCCGATTATAGGTGGCGCCACCTGGAGGCCAAGTTAATATTTTGTTTCTGGACAATAACTTTTGAAAAACCGAACAGATCCTTTTAAAATTTGGTATATGGGTACCTTGCATCAAGATCTCGCTTGGGATTGTTTTTCACGCCGATCCACCTATAGGTGGTGCGACCTGGGGGCCAAATTAAAATTTCATTTGCGGACAACTTTTGAAAATTTGAACGGATTCTTTCCGAATTTGGTATGTGGGTACCTGGCTTCAAGATCTCGCTTGGGATTGGTTTTTCACCACCTATATCCATCTATAGGTGATGCCACATGTGGGCTAAGTTAAAACTGAGTTTCCGGGCAATAAGTTCTGAAAATCTGACCGGATTAGGACAAATTCGGTATGGTAATTGTGGGTACCCAGGGGTTTTTCTAGCCGATTTCTCATTGTGGTAATCCCGATGAGAAATTTTGAAAATTGAGTTTTAGAGGAGTTTTGTAAATTGAGTTTTCCCTCGACAAATTCAGTTTCTTTTAATTTTCGATATATTTTTTGAGTTTTACTGATATTTCCTCGCCCATATCATTGTGTATTTGTATCTAAATAAACTTATTTGAATCCTTGAATCTTGTCCGAGTTCGCGATCCGACGTCTGTTTTCGTTGTTGTTGTTTACTGGCGCACTGTGACTCTCCGCACAAAGGTGATACTGACAATTTGTACGAATGGTGCATAGGAGAACCTTTGATAGGAGAGTGTTGGGCAGTATCGCGCTCATTCATTGGACAGGCAGTTCATTATCATCCAATGAAATATAGCGTTAAGAAGATTGCCAAATACCATCTTCGCAATATTGCTGACATCATCAGTAAATGCGCTGCAAGATTCACTCTGACAGGATCGTTTGCCAGGCAGAAATTGTTGCTTCAAACGATGTTGATCTGGTATTTTACAGCTAGCTACTACTCGAAACAGAATAAAACTTGTGCACTATAGACATTAATGTACAAAATATAAGAATGCTTTGACTGCAATGACTAATGAACTGCAAAACCGTGGGCAAAGAAATTAGACACGGAAATTGAGTGGCCTGGACTTTGCAACAACAACAACGAAATGTATCTGACGATCTCCTCTCAATGAAAAATTACCATTTTCAAGGTCATAAAATCAACAATCTTGGGTTGTTGATTCTCTTTTAAGTATAACTGAAAGACATAGTACCATTTGATTGGATTTTCAAACAGAATACTTGATAAACATCGTATTGTTTTTTCTTCTTCTAGGCAATTTCGATGGTTTTTTACTCAGCCATCTTGTATACAGAAATTCGACAAAGTTAATCATGCAGTCATATTTATTTCATGTTATCTAACAATTATAAACAACTATTCCTGGAAAAAAACAGCTACCTTTTGTAGTACTGAGTACGAAGCCAGATACTATCTTTGTCAGGGCAACACATTTCAAATGTTAGATACTAAGTTATTGATGCCTGCCAAAGTGTCGGTCACCAGTGAAACAATTATTCGCAGGCTTGAAATGAAGGCGGACGTGTATAATGGATGTGTAATTTTCAACTGTGGGTTTGAAATTTGTTTTCAGTTATCCCTATGAAAATGTTTGCATAATTGAGTGTCTGAGCCGAAACTATGAAAACCATGGAAATATTGAGTTTTTTCGATCATTGGCGCGCCGAAAAATTGAGTTTTGTGAAATTCTCAAATTGAGTAGATGAAAGATTTTGGGCTAGAATAACCCCTGGTACCTTGCCATGGGGTCTCTTTTGAGATTACTCTCCATTCCAGGTACTGAACATTACGGTAGCAAGCCAAATCAGTTGTTTCAATGTCGGGGCACTTCAACCGCTCAGGTTTTCATCTTCAATTATAAACTAACTTCAGCTTAGTCACATGATACAGCTATTTGCCACTTCAAATTTGGAGAGTTCACAGTTTTCAACATCTCAATACTTCAGTAGTGTGATCCATACAGCAATATGTTTCTTTTTCAGAAAAAGACTGGGAAGACATTAGGAAAATGCCAGAACATCCAACATTAATGAAAGATTTTAAACGTTCAAAGTGAGTACTTTTGAAGATCTGAAATTAGATCATGATGCCGTATGAGATGTACAAATATTCAGCTTTTGCTTTCTGGTTATATGAGTAAAGTGATACTTGCTTTCAAACAGTTATTGAGATAATACTACAAACTCTGAGTTATCTATCTTCTCGGTAACCATAGTAACCTGAATTTTGTTTTAATGACTTTTATCTCTGGAGCATGATATCGTGGTAACCAGTGATCGTTTTTAGGTGATTTGTTCATGTTTGTTTCCATAGTTACGCCAGCTGTAGCCTGATGAAGTACATGGAGAAACATAAGATCAAGTCAGATAGCAAATCATTCCATCTGGTGAGTACTTCATGCATGGTTTGTGCATCTTCACAAGTCCAGGTACACCCTAAATCCTCACAGAGGGTTTACCTGTACATTTTTGGTGATTCGAATGAGTTCTTGATTCGATGCCTCCATTATACAATCCTGTACATTTTATCCCCTCGCGCTTGTTTTGAATTGGCATGTCGGTATCCCAAGCCTGCGGTTTTTGCTTTGACTTCGGATGTCGATTTCAGCTTGACATCAAAGCGCTGGGCCCGCGATGAAATTCAAACCTGTCCCATCTCTTGACTTCGGATGTCGATTTCAGCTTGACATCAAAGCGCTGGGCCCGCGATGAAATTCAAACCTGTCCCATCTCCTACCTCACAGCGGATTGGCCTAATCAACTAGCTTAGCACGTTCAGTGATTGGGGTGTTGTAGAGAAAACCCCTTATCTATTTATATCCAGAATTCGTATGGGTAACTAACCAAGCCAGTGTATCTATCCTAACAGATCGATCGATACACTGGCTTGCGAGGATGGGTTTGTTTGGCGAACTGGTTGACACTTCAATCTTCAAATGACAGAATGACATCTGACCTATTCAGATTGGCATTAGTTAGCGCTACCATATCCATTAAGTTACTAGAAAAATAGGTACCAGCATTATAATCAATATGATTTAATCAGCCTTTCAGCCAGACTGGTTTAAGCATAAACCGAATTATTCAGAATAGAGAGACCTGCAGGACAAATAAAAAAGCAATTGCTTGTTGAAGTTTAATATTGTTTTCTGGCATGCTGTTCTGATGGATAGCTAGATGGATAGAACCGTTATTGCCTAGGGTTGCGCAATGAAAAAAATAGTTGATTCATGTTGACTTGTTTTCAGTTACAAAAACTGCTGACTATGGACCCCACGAAAAGGATAACATCAGAACAAGCTATGAAAGACCCCTACTTCCTGGAGGAGCCCACACCTTGTCCAGAGTGAGTACTCCTCTCTCAACTGGTCCACTCTCAGAACGATTTCATTCAAACACAATATGGTCTTGTAATAAGTTTAAATTTAAAGATACCAGTAGTATTGAAGTATCGGTAGTAAATCTGTTGATTCTCGTATTCATTATCAAATATATGTTGTTGAAGGATTTTCTGTATGTATATCTTTCTTAGACCGATAAATATGTCTTGTTTCTGGTCCGCATGTGCATCGTTTTGGAACTTGCCTGTCAAACCTGCAAAGTTACCTCCATTGATCAAAACGAGCATTATCAACCTTGAATTTACATGTAATGTAGTATTAGTGTCTTAATCTAGGGTTTTCTAGGAAAAAAAATAATATAAAAAAGCTGAGTCGTCACACCACTGACCAGAACCATTGAGTTATGTTTTGGCTTTAAGACAAAATCGTCACTCTTGATATTGATGAAAAAGAATATAATACAGATATTGATTGTGAGGTTGTCTGTGTTTATATCATTAGTGTATTTGATGGTGGTCCAATCCCGTACCCTAAACGAGAGTTCTTGACAGATGATGACAATGAGGATAAGACAGCATCCAGTACGAGTAAGGTTGGTGACAAAGGTGGTAAGGTGAGAGGTACTAGGGGATAGGTGTATATGTGTGTGAGGACATATACATGTACAGTAGTATATACCCTCCCTTACTACACACTGAACTTACAACCATCTCTAATTCAATGAGAATTACTGAATCACTATCACTATGATCGTGTAGTGGTTAGAGCATCCACCTCGCAAGCCACAGGTCCTGGGATTGATCCCAGGCAAAGTCCTACCTAAAAACTAAAAACAAAACTTGTTGATTTCTCGCTTAATGCTGAGCATCAAGAGGATAGATCAAGGACTTGTTGGCCCGATGTCCGGATAATGTGACTGGATGAAGTATTATGTGGCATGGTTCTTCTGTGAGGCAGCACTATAAAATGGTGGCATGGTGACTGCTCTATCACATGTTGGCACTGTTAAAAGTGGCATTAAATCCTATTCACTCGCTTACTCCAATCAGAAATACAGTATACAGCATTGTCACGCAGAGGAAATATCTTCTCCGCTGTGTTACTGCAGCGTTGCCACCTCTGTATGGTACTTCTATGGAGAATAGATGGTACCGTATCATAGCGGAGAAGGCTGTGCACATACATATCTGATCAGATAAGAGATGGAAAGTTTGGTGTGTACCCCCTATGCAAGGTGACAGGAGACAAGGGTACAGCCTCATTCTTATATAATAATAATACTGAACTGAATGGAAGTCATCCTGTAATAACATATCAGATAATTGATGGTAAACCTTTGTGCTTGCTGTGAGCAGGGCCAATATGTTCAGGTTTCTGAAGGAAATAAAGTTTGCCATCCATCCGAAATCATTGACACAGTTTGGGACATATAATGGACAGAAAAAAAGCCCTGCTCATATGAGGATTATGAAGATGAAATAGAAAAAAAATAACAATCTTTCTTCCAAATAAATGAAGATTAAGTAGAAAAAAAAACAAAACAGCTTTCTTCGGAATTTATTGTCTGAGAATCTAATATTCAATTTTGTTCAACCCTAGTAAACTGTCCTCATATCAGGTCTATTAACAGTGTCATTATGAAGTTGAGTATTTGTCCAGGGCCTGATCTAGACTTTTAGTTTGGGCACCCATACAAGGCGCAGTGTGATAAGTTATAGTGAAATAGGCCGCGATGTGGGACTGTCGAAGCCCATGGAAGCCTGTCGATAACTTAATATTTGGCAACAGTACTTGCATTAGTATTGGTTTCAGCCTGTTCAGAGAGGGAATTTGCCAAGAATTTTTTCTTCTTTTTTTTTTTTTCTTCGTTTTGGCGCCCACATCCATGGAGCCCAAACCCATTATAACGGGGTCAAAAACGGCTTAGATCAGGCCCTGTTGGCAGTAACTGTATTTAGTCTGGTGTTGTGAGAGAGGGTACTGTACACATCCTGCATAACCATATATAAATAACGTCTGAAGATGACTATTGGAACAGATGAACAGACGTGTAATACTATGTTAACTTTGATGCTGTAATTCTGTTTTCTGTACAGAACAAATGGTCTGAACTATGACTTTATTCTCTCAGATAGTAAAATATGTACAGCAGTTTACTGATACACCAAATCCTTAAACAGCTCCGCTTTACTGTCTCCGATGTATACTCCAGATTTTGCATTCATCCACACTTTTGATCCAATCAGTGATTTGGAGTTGTAAATTGACAATAATATTAACTCTGTTCTGATACATATACCTTCTATAGGGAGGAGGAAATGACCAATCAGGAAGCCACAATCAGCCACCTAACAAGAGGGTACGAGTGATGCCACCTTCTACGACAGCCAGCAACAGCATGGTAACTACAGAATACCAGGTCCGCGTTAGACTCTCTCTATCATGTTGGCCATCTGTCATGTCTGTCTGCCATGCTTACGTCATGCTGCACACAAGCACACATGTATACATCTCATGATCTTGTCCAGTGATCTCACACTCATCCTCTCCACTTTCACTTTCCTTTTCCACAAATATATGTATTGTACGAGCACGCCAGGGAAGATTAACACGGTCTTACAACGATCACTTTATAGGCTATTTAGACGAGTATGTTAGAAACGTAATCCAAAATTCTCTCTGACATGGTCTAATTGCTTGTATGTCCTAGATATCTTCATACAACAAGCCAATTCCTACATTCACACTTCCAGCTAACCTTCAGATATTAAACCAAATGCATCATTCAAAATCCGAGGCGTAAATCTTATCTCGGAACCTGCACACCGCTTGTGTGTATAGGGCAATCTCTTCCCCTAGTATCTACTTCGTTCCTCCTAATGCTGTGGCAGGTTTGGGCCGATACGCAGGTTAACCAATCAATAACCCACATTTCAAAATTCAAATAGATTCCAGGTCCATGATATCTCTTGTCTAATAATATTTACCTTGAAGCAAACGGGGCTAGTTCGAAGTGTGAACATAGAAATTGACTATTTAAGATGGTCTTAGATAGCCTGAATAAATCTATTCAGCCCCTCCTCTCATCTTGCATGTCTTAGTTTGTATCTATCCTTTCCCACTCCTTCATTGTCTATCACATCATGACCACGATGTACTTTTTTCTACAGGACTCCAATCTCTTTCATTATCAGACCTGCATTAGCCTACATTACTGGGTCATATTGATAATCATTTGGATTCCCAGACACAAAATCTATAAAACTAATCTATAACTGATGATATGGTACATCATAGATCATGTTAGTGGTAGGGTTTATTACAGTGTTGTAGACCACTCTCCTGCTATTGTTGGTTTATCCACCTGCTCCCCTCTGGTGGATGGTCCCTCTTTGAGGTACATGTAGTAGTATTTTTGAAAATATTCACCAATTGCTCCCTTTTTCGATATAATTGTACTCATTAATCCTTACACATAAGATTTGCCGTGGCAACAGCGGCAGGTGCATCGATGCGGGACTCCAGCATAAATGTGTAGTTCGAACATTTCCTCTCCTGCTTAAACATTATTTGGTAGTTCAGATTAATTATAATGGTAAAAGTTTGTCGATTATTTTCGTAAAAATGGCAGTTCACAAAGCATCAATCAAGGATGAAATGATTATGTTCAGCCTAAAAACTGGATGCATAGCAACAGGGGTCATTCAAGTATTACATATGCAAAAAATTGGATTTTTTTTTTATCCCCCTCCCCCCTCCCATACACAAAATTTAACTCGGGTGTACATAGGGAAAAATGCTGATTCCTATGTCAATCAAAATGGATATAACTTAATTTTCGTCCAAATCAGAGAGCGTTACACCAACAGTTTAGGAGGTTGTAAACTCGGACAAAGGAGACTGATTTTTTTCCCTGCTGATCTCTCTTTTAACCACATATT
This sequence comes from Hanleya hanleyi, assembly GCA_036873755.1. Classification (NCBI taxonomy): domain Eukaryota; kingdom Metazoa; phylum Mollusca; class Polyplacophora; order Lepidopleurida; family Hanleyidae; genus Hanleya; species Hanleya hanleyi. Next base: position 89,385 of record JAVTVY010027341.1, on the reverse strand, counting down.
ATTCACCCCAAAATGTACTTGGAAAATATGAAATATGAGTGTCAGAGTGGTGTAAAGTTATGACAGAAATTTCTACATATGTTGTATCTTGTTTAGGCCTATTACCCTTACCAATACAGGAAGGTATGCAGTTTTGTTTCAACCATTCCATTTCCGATTTGAAGCGTTTTTTCTCAACTTCTGTTATAATCCAGTGGAGCACTGGATACCAACCATTTTCACACAGTTTTGTTCTCACTAACAGAGAGTGATTATGTTGTTTTTGTGGAGATGGCTGCCCTGCAATTGCCTTCTCTGTTTGTATGCCTCACTGACTCGAATTGGCATTATGTTTTTGTCTTGCACTTTGTAAATCTAAATCTTGTCCAACCAATATCTTGAGATGTGCTCCACGTGTGTTGCCCAAGTGAACCCCAAAGCTTAATGGTTTTGGGGTCAATTTGTCAAAGGTCGAACCCCAAAGCTTAATGGTTTTGGGGTCAATTTGTCAAAGGTCAAGGTCATAGCACCCCCGAACTGAATTTAACCTTGCCTGGGCCACCCATTGACTTGAGGTCGGTAGATCAAGGTCACACCACTGCCAAACCATGTCCAGATTTGTTTACCTTATCTTGAGTTACGCTTCACTGATATTCAGAGTTGCAGGACTCTGTTATCATTATAGGAACCAATCAATGTAGAGGTCAAAGTTCAGAGGTCAAGGTCACACTATGCCAAAAGTGAATATCATGTCACAGTTCATAAAAGTTGACAGGTGTATTTCCCATGAAGATCCGAAGAAGCTTGTTCATCCGAGGTCAAATGGCTAACAGTCGATTCATCAAAAAAGTACTTTATCTTACTGTTTCTCAAAGGGGTTTCCAATATTTCATATCAATATAGAAGTTGGGACAACTGATTTGACATATTTACATGTCTTAAAGACCTGTTTATGATATGAATGTTTGTGGACCGTAATTGATCTGAGATACCTATTCATTCACCATCACATGTAAGTAGTGGTGGGGCATGTGTGTCCCTGTGGACACAACCTAATTGGCTCTAGGTTTGTGTTGATATTCTTCGATGATTAGGATGTGACCACTGAACATGATACATTTGATTGCGATTGTATGGTCATACAAAATATAATTAAACTGGATAGAAATGTTATTAATGCTAGGGAAATCAAGGGAACAAGTGGAAATAAATTGGAAATTGTGATTATGGTCTTATATACTGGGTTGGAAGCTAAAATGTCTGTTAAGCTGAGGTGGGAGAGGGGTGGTTTGTGGGGTGGGGTTTGGTGGAGGCAAAGATTTGGATTACATTTTCCAACTTGTAATCCTCTCAAGCTCAAAAGACTGCATGCATTGAGGGGCCATTAAAAATTACTTTAATCCTCTCCAAGACCTGAAACACATTCTGTAACACCATTGCTTATACACCCCGCCACCCCCTTTCTATGTAATTTTTTAAGGGCCCGCAATGAGGTCAAACTTTGCATGCATGAGTTGTGACCCAGCCACTTTTTCGCTGGACATAATTGCATGTTTGATGTTGATTTGTTTGTGACCAGGTTCCAACTTGACGATAGGCTTGATCATTGCTGTTACTATGGTTACTAACCTGTCTCTAACCATCACTCTCTCAACCTTCACATTTATGTTTGCTTTTAACACTTTGCTGCTCTTTCAGGTTATTGTCTTTTTGTTAATAACCTATTCACCATTCATCCTTTTTGTTGAAATTATACAAAACTATGTAGTGTAAATCTCTTATCTTTTCCTGAAAATCTTACAAAACAACTGGAACGTTGTTACAATATCATATTTGACCTAGTAAATGTATTTGGTTCTGTTCTCGATGGTAGATGACTAACTTCAATATCGCAAACTAGTAAATCTGTAGATGTTATGTAATCCTTTTCATATCTAGTGTGTGGTTTGATTTAAATCAATATTTGATTGAGTGCTTTAAGTTGTTTAACATGGATTTCAGTTGTAAGCACATGTAGTCTGTAACTCTTAAAGACAATAACTGTCTCCTGTGTTTGTCTCTGCTTTACAGAATATGGCTGTTTATTTTGGCTTGTCTGATTTCATCTGCTTGCTTGATCATGTATTTTTGTATCCTTTGGCCTTCTTACAGGCCAACATGCCTATAGTAGGGGGACAATCTATGGCTGCTTACTCAGCGCATTACAAGAGAAACACCGTATGTGGTTTGAGAACTTGATCTTTTATACTGTCTTCCTTTGTTTGCATGCTGTGTGAAATCTTTATATACAGATATTATAGTTAGCTGGATTTCATTAAAGTAATCAGGGGTCGCAGTTCACAACTGAGTTAATCGGGCATGCATCAAAATCTCTATCTGGTCTTCCAATGCCCTGGATGTCAAGAGGCTGGGGGATCAGGTGGGAGAACAGGGTCTATGTATATTCTGAACTTGTGACTGATCATAATCTGAAATCTTGACTGCATTTCGGCAATGTAATATGGAAGTAAATCATCTTAAAGGTGAACTGAAAAGCTTTCCAATGTTCTGTTAAAATGTCATAAAACAAGAACTTCTATAGTTGTTAGAATTATGTGTGGTAATAGTTCTGTGCGTTATTGTTTTATTTTGGGTATATGAGAAGTCAAAACTTATACCGAGAGCCAGAACTTTTAAAAACGTCATCGCTTGCCTCCCGTTGTTTTTGGAACGTCATGACGTTATAGTGGTCCTCGTTCATTCATCCGACGTAGCATGACGTCACATTTGAATAAAACTTGAATGAAGGGGACCACTATAACGTCATAACGTTCTACAAACCAAGAGAGACAAGCGATGCAAGTTTTCAAGACGGATTTATAACAGGATAACTTAAATATTGTTATTAGTACAATTTTGCGAACTATATTTGCCCCAAAAACGTATAAAAGTTATGTCACATAAGACAAGATCTATATAAGCAACAATTTAGATAAAATTAAAAGCTTTGCAGTTCACCTTTAAACATGTAATCTTGCTGTCAGCATTGATAAGATTAACATCTAATAGAATGAATGTTTTCCTAACTAGTTTCTACAGTTTTGATTTCTAGCAGGTAAAATATTAGACTTGATTTATTGCTGTTGGGCAAGCTCATTGAGCTTGCAGTTGAGATGCCCTCATCATTCATGTAACCAAGAGTACAATAACTCCGGCTTATATGAACCTTTGGATTACCTATGTATGCTCATTCTTTGGGCCAAATACTTTGGTAGTCTTGATGGTTGAAATTCAATGATGAGAAGTAGAGTGAAGTGGGGGGGGGGGGAGGTATGGTAACTCAGATATATCTCCAAGCACCTAGTGTCGGCATATCACGGAAATTTCCCAGCGAATCGAAACAACTTTTTTCGGTAGATTTTTGGGTATCGCCCTGAATTACAAGGAAAAAATTATCAATCTTTATGTTGAACGGGTATCTCTTCAAGTTTAATAATAAGTAAACAGAATTCAGATCGGATAGATATCGGCAGTTATCATCTGTTGATTACCTTTTCCGGCCTTTTCAAAGAAAAATGGATTCCAGATACGTTTCCTTTCCAAAGACAAATATTCAGTTTAGGTTCGGAACTGTGCGCTTAACGATATGAAGATGCAGCAGAGCTGACAAACTGTCAAATAGAACTGGAATAATCTGGCAACAAAGTCATACAGATTTGATGATGGCGCTACAACTGGCATGATGTGCATGAAATCTCATTGCATTATGACAGTTAAACAGAAAAATGAAATACAAGAATGTGCTACATGTAGTTAAAAGTACCGGGTATCCAAAGTATTGTATGTTGTTGAACACACAATTACCAAATTTGTTGTGTAAGGAAAAAAATGGCTTGAATCTTGAAAATTCAAAGTGAGATCTTGAGGCAAGGTACCAACATATCAAATTTGGAAAGAATCCATCCAGGTTCTCAAATGTTACTCTCCGGAAAAATATTTTTAACTTGGCCCACAGGTGGCACTGCCTTTAGGCGGATAGGTGTGAAAAGTGAGATCTTGAGTCGAGGTGCCCACATACCAAATTTAGAAAAGAATCCATTCATGTTTTCAAAAGTTATTGTCTGAAACCGGAAGCAAACTTTAAACAGGGCCCACAGATGATGCCACCTTTGGACAGATTGGCATGAAAAATATTCCCAAGCGAGATCTGAGGCAAGGTACCCACATAACAAATTGGGAAAGACACGTTCAGGTTTTGCAGTTGTCCGGAATTGAAGTTGGTATATTAAGTAGGGCTAATTCATGCATACTTGATGATCCCATTTAGAAGGCTGACATATGAAAAAAAAAACAACAAAACAATAACTAATGATAGGTCTGACCTGGAAGTCTCAAAGGGATCATAACCTGTCAGTTTCATGAACTTCCTTGTGAAAGTTATTGAGATACGGCTTGGACAGCAAGGGCCATAACAGTACTCCTAAGCCCATAGGGCTGAGGACTGAAAATAAAGGGTTGGCGTGTGGAGTTTTCCAGAGACTGACTGGTAATCATGCCAGAAATACCTTGAAGGTAACATATAGTTGAAATTTCATTAAATTGATACAAGAAACTCAAAAAAGCAGAACATTGTCTATCAATTTCCTGACATTATAATGCCCCCCTCTCCTCTCTAATCAGTGGAAGGCATATGGGAATCACTTTGTTCATCTGTCCGTATGGCCAAACATGTCCGGATGATTATCTTGCCTACTATTTGATCAGGTTTCGATAATTTCTGGCCCTTTATCGTAAACATCAATATATGCTTGTCCATTCCATATCTCGGTTACCATTTGATGGACAACTTTGTAACTGAAAGATGCTCAGTACCTTGTAGATGTGCACTGTCGGGTTTTTTTTTTAGATGTGGAAAGCTTTATGTACGGATCTAAATAATGTCTGTGTTTGTCCCTGTCCGAAAAAGTTTTTGGACTTGGAAAATTTTTCCTGTCCAGAGCTTCTTGGCCTCGCCCTGAACTAAGCCCCGCCTGACCTCCCCAACTCTCATATATTCTGGGAGCTTATATCATGCTACACTTATTCAACCCATGCAGTCCCTCGGAAGGATGTCCCCACCCCTTGGGCAACAAATGTTAAAGTTTTCCTACCCACAGCTTCTCGGCCTCGCTCCATGTTTCCTGAAGTGAGCTCCCCCCTCCGCCGAAGCCTGATACATTCTGGAAGCTTACCCCATCCTGTCCTTTTTCAACCCATCCACTACCCTTAAGGAACATGTCCCCAACCCCAGGGCTCCAAGCCTCATCCTCTATCTCCTGAACTAAGCCTTGTCCGACCCTCATATATTCTTGGAGCTTACACCATGCTACACTTTTTCAACCCATCTGCTACCCTCGGGAGCATGTCCCTACCCCCAGGGCACCAAACCCCACCCTCTATATCCTAAATTAATTCTCGCCCTACCATCCACCCTTTAATATTCCGGGAGATTACACCATGCCACACTCATTCAACCCTTCAACTACCCTCAGGAACATGTCCCCACCCTGAGGCACCAAGCCCCATCCTCTATCTCCTAAACTAAGCCTCATCCGACTCCCAGAGCTTACACCACGCTGCACTTATTCATTCCATCCACTGCCCATGTTCCCACCCCTGGAGCACCAAGTCTCCTAAACAAAATCTCACCCGACCCCATACCCTCATACATTCTAGGAGCTTACACAACCGTTGGGAGTATGTCTCCACCCCCAGGCACCAAGCCTGACCCTCTGTCTCCAAAAGTAACCCTCGCCCGACCCTCATATATTGCGTTCAAGCTTATGTATCCAATATATCTTGGCAGAAATTTTCTTTATTGACTTCAATATATGATACAGGATATTGTTGATCGGGCTGTATCTCGATTCCTAATTACCAAAGAAGTTTTGTGGTAAATGCTAAATGTTATGTAGATGTGCACATAGCTGTCCGGTTGTATCTCCCTAAATAATTGCTGAAGAAGTTAGACATTTTCAAAGTAAATGCTTAGTATTGTGTTGTATCTGTTACAATCATTTTCTGCAGAGTTTTGCCCTTTATTGACCATATCAATGTATGCTTGTCCAGACTCTATCTCAGTTACCATTTGATGGACAATTTCAAAACTTACATGGAAAATATTGAATATCTCGCTGATGTGCTCTGTTTTCCCACCCGTGGGGTTCCCAGGTGTAAGAAGGAATGGGACCCTGTCCGTGGGGTTTCAGGGTGTGAAAAGGAATAGGACCCAATGTCGTGATATGACTAATATAGTTGAAAGCGACGTTAAATAATAGTCACTCACTCCTTGAATTTTAACCTTTTCGATGATTTTCCCCAGAGTTGTAGCCCTTTGTCAACATAATACATCTATATACTTGTCCAGACCACATCTAGTATGGCATATGACGTTGGGCACACCGGTTCTCGTCAGATCACTGAAGTTAAACAATGTTGAGCTTGGTCAATACTTGGATGGGTGACCGGGTGCTGTACTGGCTGGGCTGATCAGTGTCCAGGATAATAGGAACTGTGGACACTCTCGTGCTCTGGCACATGTAGGCCCCGTCGTGATATGACTGAAAAATGTTGAAAACGACATTAAATTCTACTCACTCGCTCACTCCTTTACCAATTAATGGATAATTTGTACATTTACATGGAGGATACTATCATTGTCAGTTCTCTTTTACCCATTTCAAGGAGTTTCAGCCATTATCATTGACATCAATACATGCAAAAGTAAATTGTTTTTTGGGCTGTATCTCCCTTAAAGGAAAGGTTCGGGTATGGTAAAGCTATATTTGGACTGAAAGAGCTAGTCAAATGGTATTCAACTGTATTTTTTTTTAATTTTTGGAATTTATTTTAATACAGAAATAGTTAACCAAATGCTGTGATACCGTCAAATTTACCAAACCCCAGGAAAGCGCCATTGTATTGCCACGTGACTTATTTTAGCCAATAGGAGTAAAACTATGTAAAACAGTGTGACGTAAGCGGAAGGCAGAACATTTGGAGGCAGCATGCAGCTGCGTGTGTTAAGGTGCAAGTTTGACGGTGTAAAAATTGCCAAGAATTACTTCAAATACTAAATAGCTCATACCATTTTCATTTCTATTTGCCAGAGCGTGGCATTGTTCGCTCTCCCAACAGCGAAGACACCCGATCTCTCCCGTAAGCCATCGATCTGAGCAGCGTGTGTACCGACACCATACATGTACTAAATTTTCCACGTGGGCTTCTGTCTTCATTTCCTGGCCTGTCTCGCTTTAGAGCTGCTATCATCCCCACAGTTCTGAGCTCCGTATCTGAGCGTTTCGGCTCGAATTGGTAGCCCTGAAGACCAAACACAGCTTCCTCGTCGCTTTCACCGCTGGAATCGGAACTGCCGCTCGTCGACATGATTTCACTCAATTTCGACTGAAGACTCCGTGCTTCACGTATATTACCCGAAAAGACAGAAGAGTTCCAAGCCTTTTCCCTACGTCATGTCCGCCTTCTGGATACGGTACAATGGCGGTACTCTGTCTCTGCGAGTTCGCGGTTTTAAAATGATTAGTACTCCTTCAAAACAAAAATTTAAAATGAGAAAATATATCTTTTGGGTTTAATTTGGTGAGTTGTAATAATATGTATCAAAGGTAACCAAACCCGAACTTTTCCTTTAATAATTGCTGAAGAATTTCTATGTAGATGCTTGGTATCATGTAGGTGTACACTGTCAGGTTAGTTACATGTTTCGATGATTTCTCCAGCGTTATGCCCCTTCACTTTATCATTTACATCATGATATGCTATATAGGATGTGTATATTCTTCTCCGTGTGAACTACTTCGTAAGGAAGTCCGATACTTACATGGTGAATGATGACTATATTATGTAGATGTGATCTGTCCTATTTATACCCCACAACCGGGGAGGGGGGCAGGGGGTGCATACATCCAAGCAATATTTGATCGCTTCTGTGCTGCAGTTATATGATGGTCAGTCGTTCAGAACATTGCCAGTCATTGCACTAACTTGAGAACCTATCAACATTTATCTTTCAGCACGTTCACAACATGCAGGGTGGAAGTCAGCAACAGTCTATGGCTTCATACTCGGGCAGTTCCTCACAGACCACCAACTCTACTGTCTATGGACAAGCACGGTTCTAACCGACCATCTAACCTTCTCATGTGTATTAATGGTGATGGCCACTGCAAAGCCTTGTTAACAGAGTCCTGTTATAGATCCAAAGCCATGCAGTGTGGCTCAACCTGCTCAATGGGCAGTTCCAGTTCTAACAAAAAGTGCTACTGCATGGGAGTTAAGTCCTGTTTTATGCAGTTGAGGGTTTACCGATGAAGAGTTGTGCAATAATGAACTGGATGTGAAATACGATTGGCTTCATGGTGGCCAAACAATAATCATACAAATACATGCCATATTGAGGTTAATCATGATCAGTGAAATACTGTTGAGCCATGTCCTGTTAGTACTGATATGCTGCTGATATGGTAGATGAACATGCTGCACATGCATTTTCATCAACGTGGTCTAAAAATTGGGTACCACCATTATCTGTATGAAACCAGAGTCGGATACTGCGAGTATTTGTAGGGTTTCCAGTATTGGTGAATGAACCAATGGTGCCCTTCTAAACATAGTGTGAATAATTTGGGCACCACTAATATCTGCCAATGAACTGCACAATGCTCATTCTGATAGTGGCCTGGGGTTATGTTGATCTCTATAAAGTGAACCACTACCTCTGTGGATGGCTATTGGGCACTGTGCTCTTCCCAACAAGACGGTGTGTGAAGATTCATGACACCATGATAACCACAAATATCTGTACAGGATGTGAATGGTGCTTTTCCTACCAATATCTGTACAAGAACTGGCTGGTGCTCCTCCTACCAACTGTGTGTAATGATTTAGGGCAACAATAATATCTGTACAGGAACTGTCTGGTGCTGGTCGTACCAATCGTGTGTAATAATTTAGTGCACCAATAATATCTGTACAGGAACTGTCTGGTGGTGCTCCTACCAACTGTGTGCAGGAACAGGCTGGTGCTCCTACCAACTGTGTGTAATGATTTAGGGCACCAATAATATCTGTACAGGAACTGTCTGGTGCTCCTACCAACTTTGTGTAATGATTTAGGGCATCAATGATATCTGTACAGGATCTGGCTGGTGCTCTTCCTACCGTGTTTAATGATTTAGGGCATCAATGATAACTGTACAGGAACTGGATGGTGCTCCTCCTACCAGCTGTGTTTAATGATTTAGGACATCAATAATATCTGTACAGGAACTGGAAGGTGTCCTTTCTATGTGTGTAAAACATAATATCTGTAAAAGAACTGAACATTACCTCTTGTACCAAATTTGTGTGAAGATTCAAAATAGCATCAATATGTGTGAACAAACTGAAGGATGATACAAGACTGAACGATGTCCTTCATACCATCCTTCCTTGTGTAAAGGCATCACCAACATCTTTGATTGAACTTCACTTGACACATGCTGCCGGCATGATGCATTTCACCAACGTTCAACAACTTTATACAATACTGATTGAAGTAATGATTTAAATTTTATGGGAAAAAGAATCCCATATTAACTTGACCAAGGGATGAAAATTCCCACTCTGAAGAAGAAAAATGCATTCTAGCCTTGCCTCACTGGCTCAATTGGGATGTATTTTCTTCTCTCGAGTGGGAATTTTCATCCCATGATAAAAGTTATTTGGGATCCTCTCAATATCAGTACGAGCCATCTATAACCAATTAACGAGGCCCTCTGTAATGATATTGTGAACAGATCAATGGTATCAATACAATGTATCTGTACAAAAGAAATAAAGGAACTGTAGCTGTAAAGAAGTTGTAATAAGAGAGTATGATTCTCTCCCAAATGTGATGAAATGGGTGTATTGGAAGTTCAGTATTGTATATTTGTAGATTGTTATTTATATGTACGAAGGTGTATTCAATACATGGGTGTACATTAAAGTAAAAGAAAACCAATCATGTGCCTTATCGTTCACATCTGTTTTCCTGTAATGGGAGAATTAACCTGGAATGATGCTCTGCAGAGATCACTTGATAAGCAGTGCCATTGGTTAATCCAGGTTTTCCTACTGACTGTGCATGAGGTGCGACTATCAAGTTTACCCAATTTCTTCTAATTATTCAGACGGCAAAACAGGCATCTGCGAAGAGAAATTTCACTGCTGTCTTTTCAGTTCTTGGTATAAATAACATATCCATGCCACAGTATTTAGCCTCAGTTGACATAAATATGTTGTTTTTTTTCTAAGTCTAAAAATGCTATTCGAAAAATTAGAAGAAATAGGGTAGCCATTAAATTTCTGGGTATTGGATTCTTGTTTCTGGCTATACTTCAACATGGAGGGATTTTTTTAATCAAGTGATAAGTTATAAAGTTGATTTACCCTATTATTTAAGGGGTTTCATTACCTTTCAGATGGTAAAGATCCATAAAAAAAAAAGTCATTTACTTGAAAAAAGAGCTTAAAAATTACTGTCCACTTTAATTGGAGATTCAGTGTTATGACATGTAACAACTTTTGAAGTGTTTGATGAACAAATCAAAAAGTTATTTAGCAAAAATTACTTTTTCAATACCTGCAGTTTAGAGAGGTAGGTTTTTTGTTAAAAACAAACTTAAGAGAAAGTACAATGTATACCAGATGTGGCATCTTTAGGCTCGGTCAATACTTGGATGGGTGACCAGGTGCTGCACTGGCTGGGCTGATCAGTGTTCAGGGTAATAGGAACTGTGAGCACTCTCGTGATCTGGCACATGCAGAAAACGACGTTAAACCCTACTACTCACTCCACGCTGTAAAAATAGTGACCAATCCGAGTGCTTCGAATGGAGGGCATCCAGATTCCAATTTAGCCAATCTTGAGAATCAGAAAATTAGAAGAATTACAATCTACCTAGGGGAGACTATACCAGCTGCACATGATAGTCAAAGATATGAACGAGTGATGAGTAAAAGACTTTATTCTCCCACATGATGCTAGAAGGATGATCGACAATTATATACAACTGAAGATAAACTGTCCATGATGTCCAAGATCTTATAGAACAATGGTACCGACATTATTCAATATATGCTGTGCGAGTTCAATCAAAAATATTTCCATTCCGATTGACAAAATATATTAGTGCTAAAAAGTTCTTATTAGATTGAGAGTACTGGTATGCAATGAACAGAGTTATCTTGTACTGCTATTGCTGATTTGAAGAATGTCTCCTGATATAAAAGATTTGTTCAGGCCTTTCTCGAGTGCTGTGGAGTATTAATAAGTAGACTAGTGAGAACTATTCATGTTTATCAACTTCATAAATTCATAACCAGTTAGGGCTATTTTACTCAAAATGAATTTTAAAGATGAAATGCAAAGGTTTTCATATACTAGTTAGGCTGATATTTCCATCATTAATTATCTTCTTCGTTTGGTTTTATTTGAAGTATTTTGTCTCCTGGTAGCTTTTGAAAAGTGCTTCAAAGTTGGTATCTCAAGCCCGGCTGATCTAAGAAATGGAATCCGCATTGCTTATCTGCCATTGTTTGACGCTAGTTAGTGACGTCATGCACATCAGACCACCTGACCGAACGTCAATACTTGTAACATTCAGTCTCATGGCTGCTGGTCTGACGTGACGTCACAATCAAGGAAAGATAACTAATGACGTTTCGCAAATTTGAATTCAGCTGGGCTAGAGTACTAACTTTTTAAAAAGATTCTAGCAGACCAGATAATTCAAAGTAATCCAAGTGAAGTAGATATACTGGTATTTCTATCATTATTCAACCTATATTAAATGTAAAACAGAGAATTTAAAAATCTTTGCATTTCACCTTTAAGCAACATGGTAACCATTCATTGGTTCATGAATATTTATACTTCAGTGTAAAGTTTGACATAATTGGCTCAATAGATATGCACATATCATTACCAACCACATGTAGAAATATTTTTGGGTCAACTTGCACAAGAAGGCAAGTTTTGCGATTGAACCACCACTGGGTACCGTATATGTAGTTTTCATTTAAAGGATTTCCCAGGAATATAGAAAATGCAATCAAATGAAATGATGACCCTTTAGTTCCATTTTTTCTCTATCAGAAATAAATAGTTGTATCACAATGAGGAATTTTGAGTTCACCCCTGCAGCTTTTCCCTCATTTAACCAACAATTTAATACCGGTATATACAAATAATTAATACGGACCCTGGTTTCTGAATCAGAAATAATTCTTGGATTCCCGTTGGTGTTAAAATACCTATGTTTTCACCCACATATTTGTAGGACAGATGTTCATGAAACAGTTCTAGTAGAACGTTACACACTATTGCTCCAGAACCGAATATATTTGAAAATGTGGCAGATAATTCATTTGTAAATTGGCACTTTTGTGTACATGTGTAAGAGAACAAATTCCGAGTGAAAGTCTTTTTTCCAGATTCAAAACAGGTTACGACACAGCGGACATGTGGAGTTGTGACTGGTGCTGAACCACTTGTACTGGAAAGAAAATGAAAGGAACATTACATTCACAGAACTAAGACAATTAGGGCCTTCACTGGATCAATGCATTTGGCGAAACAAGTTATATATATATTATACCATACTGATTCAAATGAGTTTATTGATAGTTTTTGTAGGATATCTCAGATTTGCTGTTCAGTATGCCGCCACACTCCCCAAAAATATTCTTGTCAAAAATGGAATGACCTATCCCGTAAGACTAGCTTTTCCCTATTTCCAATGACTCCAGCTGTTCCCTATTCCCAAAGACTCTAGTTATGTATTTCTGTATGGAGGTTTGAATTTCTCTTGCAAAAAAGATCCCTGGTTAACATGTTAGTACTATTACAGCTAGAATATTCAATAATATATTATTATTAGTCAGCGAAAGTTAATGGAAAAAATATTTCATGATTATTAACAATAGGCCTGACAGAGGCATTTTTTCCAGGTGGGCAGGCCGATTTTTATTTATTACCAATATTTTTTTACAACTAATATTTTCAAATGGGTTAAACTATTTTGGGTGTTTGGTGATAATTACACTTAATGTTACCAATAAACAACACACAGTGACTGCCATGTTGTTGCAACAATTATCTCCTAAACAACAGCCATGAGCTCAAATATCCCCCCCCCTAGATTTGATAATGGTCTGATAATACAACACACAAAATTAGTAATTTGCCCTCAAACAGATTTCTTTCAGGTATTATAATATCAAGTTTTTAATTGAGTTGAACAGCTGAGTTCATGAAAAGCACCTTTTGTTAAATTGGTAAATGAATGGTTATTATGTTATAACAGTTTAACTAAATGTAGATGTTTGATATCAAAACAGAGGAGACAAATTTACATGCCAAATGGTATACAGGGAAGACAATTCTGCTTGCCAAATGGCAAGTCCTACCTAAGAATATAGTGCAGTGAAGCTAGATTCAGTTTTTGGGTGCTGTGACCTTGACCAAAATCAATAGGATTAAAGCTGTTGCCCAATAATATTTTCTTTTCAAAATTTTGAGCGAATTGAATTGATAGTTGTTGAATTATCATGCCAACAAGAAAATGTGACACACAGCGACTCTATATCCCCAACCGGGGTCCCGCGAGGGATAATGTTTTCGAATTTGAAAGTGAAGACAATTTATTCACAACACTAGCATGGAAGCAATGTTTACCATACCCTCGATACATTTCTGATTGTTTGAAGATGGAATTGTTTCGTTTTTTGGTAAAAACTCAAAATCATGCAGATGTGGAATTTGCCTGAGAACCAACTTATGACGTTTGTTAGGCCTTATTATAATAGTTCTTACCAGGCAGGCAGAGTGGAATTTCTTCTTGCATGTCCTACACTGTAATCGTGGTAACTGGAATGTGGTCCCATGTATAACAGAGTAACAGATAGTACATTCTTCTACTCCCTCAAACCGTTTGTCTATATTCCTCTTCCACATCTTCAGACCGTCTATGATACTGCCATTCTGAAAAGACAATGGCTCGGATATCACACCTGACTTTGAAACAGACCTATACACAATCTACAGTTTCATTGAGTATTTCTCTGCAATCTATTACCATTGCAATGAACTATGTAGTATTGGAGATCTGTTTGTCAAGAAGTGATTTTAAACTTCTTTGGTTGATGCACCTCGATTAGTAAACTATAAACCTGGAATAAACCAAATTAAATATTTTGAAAATTCCCTCACCTGGTGCTGTAGGAATATATTAAGTTGTAAGAGCCATTTCTCCCACTGTGCAGCCGATACCCCAACTCTTTTCTCTGACGTGACACTGATGTTTCCCAGTGGATAGTTTGAGGGTAAAGAGATCACCATTTCTGTTTTAACCTCTTCTAAAGAATATGTGGCGATTACTTCCCTTGTTGTAGCTCTTGCCTTCACCTGAATCCAATGGAAAAGTACAACTGATTACATACCATCTGTTCATATTTCATAATACGGAGAATGAGCTACGATTATCTAGTCATACTCGGTGATAATGATAGACAGCAATACTCTGTCACCATGATCAGGTCAATGTGCCACTATCTAGTCAAGGTTTGTGATACTGTTCAGTCATACTCCACCATAACATTCAGTGATTTTGTTCGATGGAAATGACCATGTGTCAATGAACGATCCAAGAGGGATAGAGGAACAGAGTCCTATAATAATTTGTGATACTGTCTAGTCATACTCAGTGATAGTGATATTGTCTACTCATACTGACATTGATATTGTCAACTTATACTCAGTGATATTGTTTAGATGCCCAGTCAAATTCAGCAATATTGTCTACATAGTGTCCAGTCATACTCAGTGATCTCAGTAGTGATACTGTCTGGATAGTGACAATGTCTCATCATACCCAGTGATATCATCTAGTCATACTCAGTAGTGATATTGTCTAGACAGTGACACTGTCGAGTCATACTCAGTGACAATGTCCAGTCATACTTGGTGATATTGTCTAGTTATACTCAGTGATATTGACAACTCGTACTCTGACAGTGAAATTGTCTAGATAGGGATAATTTCTCCAGTCAACTCGGTCATATTGTCTACTCAATCTAGAGAATGTCCATTCAAACTCAGTGATATTTTTCTACACAGTGACAATGTCCAGTCATACTCAGTGATCTTGTGTCTGAATATACTTACAATATTGTCCAGATATAATTGCACTGATATTGTCTAAACATACCCAGCATCCGGATGTATTTACAATACTGTGTAGACGTACTTACAGTGATATTGTCTAGTTTGACATTGGTAGTCTGTACTGTTTGTATCTCAGCTGTACATAGTAAAGGACTGGCATATTTTGTTGTGAACCTGGAAAAGGAAAACTTGGATAACAGATTGGTTATAGGAGGAAACACATCACTGTTTACACAACCTTTCATCACTGGTAATCACCTGAATTCATATCAATTTTGAATCACCCAAGACAGTAACAGCCTACGGTATGTATTTATCAAATATTTATCCAATAATTATAATACAATTCAATAGTGATCCTAGTTAGTTCTATTGTCAAAGGAAAAGAGTGAATTGTCTTGTATCTTTTTGATGTTTGATGGTACTTCAGAACAGTTTCAACTGTGTCCCCCCCAATCTTTGTTAAGGATATTATAAGTAAACTAACTTTTATATTCTCTAGTCTGCCAGACAACTATGGTATATGCAGAGTGTATAATTCATGGAACATGTATAAATACAATGTGACCCGTGTGACTGGTAACATAAACTTTGACTCAGTGACCCATAAATACTGACTTCTGATGGGTTTCTGCCCCGAAACCACATGTATCTGTGATCTAAGTTTGGTGGACCCAAGCATGGTGCTTGTTGAGATATGGTATTAACAAGAAAACAGAGATTTGCAGATGTATAGGCTGATGGACAAGGCCAAGGTCAATTTTTCTCAAGGGTAAAAACTGACTTGCTTTATATTGGAGATGACCCCTTGGTTAGATATACTCACTTGTCCACATAAGCAGCTGTTTTCCTGTCCTGATCCTTCCACCATTGTCGAGCCATGGCTGGTATTGTCTTTAACACACTCTTGTACACTGAGCATGCCACATGCTGAAGTTCTCGATCAGAACCTCCTTCTGGGGAATATATGTCTCAACATTAGAATGCTGTACCATTGTTCCTTCACAATGATTGGTGTCTGTTCAATATGAGCAGACAGATACTCAGTATACAATATGATAGGAATTTATACAGTGTTAACTAGTGCAATTCTCCAATGTAGATTATTTCAGCCATCATCAGGGATGCATTCTGAATTATTCTCATTTTGTGAAACACCCAGCCAGAAAATAATGGCTTGGATGAGAATCGAACTCATGACTTCGGGCATACTGTCCCACTGCTCTGCCAACTGAGGTACTGAGTTTAGTTGGAACAGCTCACTATTGGATCCATTTCACGGGTACATGACTAATTGCCACAATACCGAGAAAACTTTGCATTCTTTCAAAGATACAATGTTTCAACAAATATTTTCAGTCATCTTTATGCATAAATTTTGAATTATTCAATGTAGATATATTACCAAGAGCTGATAGTGTGGGTGGTACATCAAACAGACTGCCAGATCCACTGGTGGTCATCTTCCTGGGAGTGGTGAGGGCGGGGCTGTCAGGCATCAAACAGAATATATGATCAAGGAGCGTCCTTACTGTTCTCATCTCCTTCAGGTATGTGGCATACTGGGGTCGGACCTGAAACAACATAGCATTAACGCTGTGTAAGTGTTGATTTGTCACATTGCTGTTCAGAGGACTATTGGTTGTAGTTCAAAGATATGTTGGTGTGATAAAAATAATGTGGAAATTTTTAATATGGCAAATGAAATAGTCTGATAATGTTCATTACAAACTTCGAATTATGGAACATACTGTCAGCAACCATATTGCAAACACAAAGATTTGAAAGAAAAACCTTTTTATTTTTATGACATAAATATACATATTTCATTGTTTCAAATTAATTGCAAGTGCGGCTACACATTAAGAAAGTTTATGAGAATCCAAATTCATATCCTCGACACCAGACAATATACCAGGGGAGATAATTTCTACCAGTCACAATTAGTGGAGATAATTTCTGAAAGTCACAATCAGGGGAGATCATTTCTACCAATCAGACTAAGGAGAGACAATTTCTACAGACACAATGAGAGACAATTTCTACAGTCACAATAAGGAGAGACAATTTCTACAGTCACAATAAGGAAAGATAATTTCATATACAGTTTACATGTCCAAGCTCTCACCTCACTGGGAACATGTCTGAAGAAATTGAGAAGCAGCTTCCAAGACAGTAAATAACCTAGTATACAGTGGAACTCTTCAGTTATTGGAGACACAATGAAACAATCTTCTACTGCTAAATCCTGCAAGATCGTCTCCACGTTTATGGATGCATCAGACAAAACCTTCATCAGGCTGGCTGGTGGACACCTGCAGAAACAGAAATACATCGGCTCTTCTGTTTTGATAATGGCATGTGTATTCATAAACAGATATTTCAAGTGTTTCAAATACATAGACAGACAAAGTGATAAATATATATAGGGGGGGGGGGGGCGGGGGGAGATATAAAAATAAATAGCATGTTTTGATGACAGGGGCCAAACTTCGCCGGAACACTAGTGATTGCTTTATTAGCTATAGCCTAACTCAGTGCCTTAGTATGCTACCTCACACTGAGGCAAGTTCACTGTAGTGACAGTGACAACTCAAATGATATTTGATAGATTATGGTAACAGAACATGCATGAACAAGCACTTGCCATGGATATTACATGTAACTAGTACATGTATGTTCTTCTACGAAGATAAAACCAGTGACTACGTAACCTTGTAATATGATACATGTATTTAATGAACTTGCAGAATCCCGTCAAAACGGACCAGAACCTTTCACCACATTTTCTCCTGCTACAATCGCAAAACTAGAGAAAACTGACACACTGTCAAAACTGACACTTTCACCTGGTCCCAGGCTTGGTCAATATTGCCAGGTTTCACTTTACCTACCTTGCCGGGTCCTCTTCTTCCACTTTGGCTGTAACCTCCTCCTCCTTATCAAAGCCAGGCAGGTCAGCCATCACCCTGAAATAATACAACACACAGGTCTGAACACTGACCCAAGCAGTAATTATCACTGCACCATTACTGTCAAGTGTATTAGTGAGGTACATGGTCCTGTAACTTACCAGTTAATTCCAGTCAGAATTTATGGACTTCTACAGACTACTACAGTATATATAAACCTGATGAAATACATGTAGGTAACAAATCATAGATTTTCAGCCTGATGAACGGGTGTACATAATATGCATTTATTACTTTGGGGTACACCAAAGCACCTGCCTTATATCAGAATCAGTACAAAATTGAGGCACATTTTAGCAAGGTATAGTATACTAAATAAATAAAATATAGGCATTAATGCTGATGTACCAACATTACAAATTTAGAAAAACCTTCAAAGATGGCTGTCAAAACTATCCTGAAAAATTATCTGATGGTGAAACATGCTATTTTCCCCGCACCTTCTTCTTGCGTTTTTGTGATTTTCAAAAGTCAACCATTATATGTACATTGTATATCATTATCTCGCTTTTCATGTGCATTTAAATTTAGCAAGTAAAAATATCAGGTCCCTGTTTCTAGTTATTAAACTTTGGTCCAGGTGCAGACCATAGTCTTTCTCTGCTATTGGACCATAGTTGAATTGGCAGTTATTTTGTAATGAAAAATGTTACCCATCTAAGGTCCAGTAGGAGGTGACCTGTACAGTTCTATCCTGTGATAAGAGTTTAGGACAGAAGTGGTTCAGTAAAGTCTGTAGGGAATCTGGCAGAGTTGTCTGCTCTCCTGCCACTAACAACGCTGGGAGTTGATGTGACACAACCTGCTGCTTGGGGCAATAGGAGACGGCATGTCCTAATGCTGATAGAACGACATTCCTAACTCCTTTGGGATCTTGATAGCTTGGCTCGCCTAGAAATATAAAATACCATAAAAATGTTGATAACCAGTTCTGATCATCGCTATACTTGGATAAACCCAACAGTCTAGGACTTTGAGATTAAGTAACTCAACCGTCTACGTCTTTGAGATTCATTAATCAACAGTCTATGTCTTTGAGATTCATTAATCAACAGTCTATGTCTTTGACATTCATTAATCAACAATCTATGACTTTGAGATTCATTAACCAACAGTCTAGGACTTGAGATTCATTAACCAACAGTCTAGGACTTTGAGATTTTTAATCAACAGTCTAGGACTGAGATTCATTAATCAACAGTCTAGGACTTTGAGATTCATTAATCAACAGTCTAGGAATTTGAGATTTATTAATCAACAGTGTTGGACTTTCATGATTCATTAATCAACATTCTAGGACTTTGAGCTTCATTAATCGACAGTCTAGGACTTTGAGATTCAGTAACTCAACCGTCTACATCTTTGAGATTCATTAATCAACAGTCTAGGATTTTGAGATTCAGTAACTCAACAACTCAGGACAGGAGATTCAGTAATGTATTACAGTCTAACAAATTGAGATTTCAGTTTGTCATAATCCAATGCTCTCATGGATGCAAGGCGGAGGCAATAACAATATATTAAAGAACTACAACAAATCCCAGGCCACCAGGAATAATTCACAGGTGAGTAGTGAACTACTCGCATAGATCAGATTTTCAAGGCGAGTATATTGACTTGAGCTCCAAGAAAATCCATAATCAATACAAGTACAAGAACATGTAGGTGAGCAATTAACTGTGCTCCTCAAAGCAGAGCACAAATCTGCTATGGATTCATTTAATTTCTCAGATCACCCATCTAATTCTATAGATAAATTCTACATGTATATACAAATATTACTAGCTTAAATATTACCACTGTGTGATTATTTAAAAGAGGCAGCGACGAAGGGATAACTACTTGACATCTATCAGGTTATAGTCCCTGGTAAAAGTAGTAGAATCAAAAAGAGCATAATATCCCTTCAACTTATTGTCTCTTGCCATCAAGGAAACAGGTTATTTTGTGAACACCTGAAGTTAATTCTCTTCAGATTCATTATTCTGGATTTGTTGGACAATTATTGAAAATAGTTCTAATGCTTCAAGAACTACAATTTTATGCGGTATACGGACTAAATATTTGCCTTTTTCTTCGGAATCAATATCCTTGTAGTGTCCTTTTGGAACAAACAAAAGTCACTATCATCGTATCAGGAAAACATAGCTTTCACAAACAGTGACGTGTAATATTCACTATCATCACAAAGTCAATAGAGAGTAGCTCACCAGTGAACCTTAGAAACATTGGTAAGAGAATACTAAAGGCTCCTTCACTAAAGAACTCCTCCCATTCTGTTCTCAGGTTAGCAGGAAACTTGGTCGGCTCTTCTGGAACTCTCACTTTGATGCATTCTGCCACCTTTGACACCAGGTGGCAGCACTGTATGTACATTGCCAGGATGGATAAACTTTCAGTCGGCATAGTTCCAGTGTTTTCATCAAGACTCTGAAAGAAAATCATTCACATTCTGTAAAACCCTAATAAAATTCTGGAACTGACAAACTGTAAATCAAAACGCATCTGTATTATGAATTTTGTTGTGTTGAAATTCAGATAGCCCCTTATGAGAATACAATGCCTTCATTCACAGTTGAAGACCTAGTTTCTCCTTAGTTTTCATCAGAAGAAAAGTAATTCCCTGATAGAAGTACAGCTGTGTGTTGAAATTATGTTGTGAACCATTAAACAAGTTGTGTATCCATCATCAACTGTTCGTTGTTGTATCAGTATACAGACAAAAGTTTGATAGGGGAAGGAGGATACAAATCTCCCTAATGAAACAGAGAAAATGCCACACATGTTTATTCACCTGGTGTCATATATTGACTGAGATATTGAGTGAAAAAGCATAAGCCACTGGACAGACTGATGGATGAACATACAGACAGACAGACAGATATATATGGTGATAACAATAACAATGAGCCTATGAAGTACATGAAAATATAACAAAAATAGTGATTGAAATAACAGTACCTGTACCCATCCGACCATGACACAGAGTACAAAGTCCCATGATGCCTCAGTGAGTATGTGTGGGACAGCATTAACAGTCAGCTGAAGGAATCTCATCATTTCTATGTTTAAAGCCTGAACTCCTCTCTGCTCTTCTGATGGATCGCTGATAGGTAAACAAAGTCAAAACATTGTAATAGACAAATATTGGGAGACCTTTTGATCTGCAACTATTGGCAGGGCTCAAATTATGAACTGCCAATTTATTAGGAAAATTTTGCATGCCAAATATTGGATGACCTGTTATAATTTAGAATGAACAGCTTAAAGGTTATGTTGAGATTATTTGATGATGAAGAGTAATAGTAATGAATTATCAATTTTCATTCGAAAAATATGAAACTAGACTGAATGACGAATAAACAAGTTTAAACATTGACACCTCGACAATTCTGAGAAATTTTCATACAAGCATCTAGTCCGTCATTCAATATTCAGTCGTCGCATCCAGAATTTCCATGTTCATCATCCAAGATCTATTCCATATAACAGCATGGCCTGCGATTTTTTCCCCTTATTATTTTTTTTTTATCTGGTCATTTCGAGGTTGGCCTGCAACATCCTAAGTTTGGCCTGCTTTTAGCCATTCGCAGGGTGCCATTTTGAGCAGGTAAATTGGAAAAGAAAACAAAAGATTTGAGTAAAATATAACTACGACTATGTTAAACATGATCACAAATTTTTAGTTCACCCGATACATTTACCTTTTCTCATCATGCCATACAATAACTTTTCTATAACACTTGTACTCAAGGTCATTTTCTTCAGTGGTTCTGCAAGAAAAAGTTGCATAGGCGAGGATTATGAAAGTGAACTGCATAATTTGCCTACCATCCAAAGACAACATTGGACTCCTTTCGCCAGAGATTCATCTGGTCTATGATGGGGACCATCAGCTCTCGGCCAATGGTATTGTTTGTGTAGGTCAGAAGAGAGGAGAATACAGCATTAGCCACACCCAGAACACCAGTCACACCTGTCAATCAAATATGATCAAAGCACAGTGAACCCTCATTGTAATGACATTCGTTACAACAGTAACTTCCTTATAGCAACAAAGTTTACTGAAACAAATGTACCTAAATACACTTATTCTCTGTTCGTTATAACAGCACATTCATTATAATGACAAATTTAACTGGGACAAATGTGGTTGTTATAAAGCAGTTTGACTGTAGAACAATGAATTGATTGAGCTATTTCATGATACACAGCCTCACAGCCAAGGGCGTAAACAAGTTGTCAATTTTTTTTGGGGGGGGGGGGATGAGTGTGAGAGTATTCTCCATCTTGGTGTAGGAGTTTTTAAGGAAATTGATGGTAAATTGTTGTTTACCAGAAGCATATTTTTTTGTGCAAAATTTGGGGGGGGAGGGGTACTCAATAAATACTGATTTACCATTGATATCAGTGATATTATCCAGAGACATGCTGATGATCCTGGCCACTATGATCTCTGCTAGTTGTTCCAGATCAACAGGACGTAGATATTGTGCTGTCAGCTGTAATGTCTGGACTTTACCCTCTGTCAGTATCACATATCTGTACAGATAATGATTTGTGTTGATTGAATGCATTCAAACCCACACAATGAAAATTATCTTGAATTGCACAGAGCAATATTATAATGATGCTAAGGCCACACAAAGTTAATTAATTGGTTCTCAGGCCATGACTTTCCAAAAAGTGGTGAGGGAGGCAGGGTTTTTTTTTTTTTCCCCCTCAAAATTCCTCTGTACGTGTACATGTAGCAGTGCTTTTCGAAGATGTTATTTATCTCTAAAATAAATAAAAGATATCTGTATTTTCACAGGTTGCTATGTCATGCATGTTGATGAGTAACTCAATGAGGTCAAAGCATGAAACGCATTCGTGGTCGGCTGCGCCTGTTCAGAATTCACGTTATCGACATTTGTTGGTTGTTTGTCGACGATTTCAACTCTAAAGTATCTGCCATATGTTTTGACCACAGGCCCTATATTTGCCGATGTGAAAATCCTCTGAAATGTTCCAGTATTTGATGAATTAACAGACACCACGCGCTCGAATGTTTCAGATTTCAACTCCTCTGGCACGTTCACACAGTCAAAATCTCCTTCGCCAACAAACGCCAAGTTCACAAATTCTTTGACGGTTGTCGAATCTAATACCGGGCATATTGTCCACGGACATATAGCAGCCCCCTTTCGGACGATTGTCAGCGAAACTAATGCAGACATGACTAGATATAATCGACGTAGAGATATCCAATCGTGGAGACAAAATCGAGAACTCCCGGTTTCCATCTTTCATGCCAACATTCAACATCCGGTAGATACACGAGGTGCGCAGAAGGTTACCGCGCATAGTAGGAAGTTGATGAAATTATCTCCCTTTACTAGTCCATGTGCCAAACAAGTCTGTCGCATTTTTCATTTTTCCGATCTCGATCAAATTGATTTCCTTGTCGCAAGCTTTGTTCCACGGACTAAGAATTATTTTCACACATATTTCAATGATAGTAGGACAGGATAAAATGTTTCTAGCGGCCGATTTTTCAGTGAGGCGGGCGGTGCTCGAGAACCATATTTTTTTTTTTACTCCGAATGGGATAAAAAATTTTGATGCGGCGGGTTTTGGAGGGACGCGGTAATCAAGTAATTGACTTTGTGTGGCCTAATGGAAATTTACCAAATTTGTGACCCCATGGTTGTGGAATAAATTGCTTTCATTTGAAATTACTCACATAGGAAAGCATATTTGAAATGAATACAGATAGCATTGTAGCATATACATGATATATCAGCGCAAAACTAAATCTTCTCACCTGTCCACTAGATCAGGGGGAGAGAACTCTGCCTGTGGGTCAACCACTGTAATTAAGGAAATAATCCTCTGGAGGCATTGGGCCCAGAGAAAACCATGCTCTTCTGACCTGAAACACACAAAAATTCAGTGGTAGGAGTGGAAAGGAGAAGGATGAGCAAATTTATTACCTTATCATCCATGTATCGTACTTCTGTGAATACGCTCCTGTTAATAACATGACCGCCACTTAGCTCATGCTGAAATAATAAAGCATGCCAACTGAATGGGAAGAGCCCAATTCCAATTTCCTCGGCATACACCTGACTTCACACCCCCATGATTTAATAGCTAGTGGTCTGGATAATTGATGGTAGTACATGTTACAGCTCTCAGTATGCTTAATTCATGGGGATACCATTCTGAACTGGCTTAACTGGGAGAAATAAGGGCGAATACACTCCATATATTAAAGCATCATGTTTGAAAATAAAATGCTCATATTTATATAAATTTTGGCATGTTATAGTTAGAAACATTCACACAGATTATTTGGGGTGTGAAAGCAACAGCTAACAAGGAGATAGGGGCCTGCTAATTTGACTTCCAATCACTGTGCAAGCACAGTACAACTGAAAACTCAAATGTAAAATTTACATGTAAATGATTGGTTCTCACCTTTTAAGAGCCAAATTTGTCAGGGCCTTCCTATCATTTCTGACTGTTGTGGCCAGCAGGGTTTTGACAGTGGACAGCAGCATCTCTAACCCATCTTTGTCTTTCAGACATCCCTAAAATTTCAACAAACAATGATGACCAACACTTGGAAAGAGATGGAATGTTATTCTAACTTGTATGTTCAAATATGTTCAAATTTGTTTCCTTAGAAACTCAGAAAGGAACAACTGACACATTGCCAACATCTTGAGGAATGTTATGCATATCCAATAGTTTTTGGTAGTGTAAGTACAGCGTGTCTAGATACTGGATCAAAATCCACTATTCACATAGATTTCTTGGTTATTACTGGTTCTTTAAAAGCTTGAACACTTTTGTATATTGTGCCAAATGTTAATGTTATTATAATGTCTGGTACTTTTGATAATGTAACAATACCAAATGTGTCACTATATGACATAAAATGGTAAAGTTAAGCCTGGCACACATGAGAGATATCCCCTGAACTAACGGCCTCAATTGCCTGTTGTCTCAAGGGATAGCTCTCATGTGCAGGCAGTTTTTGGTGAGGTTTTCGCCTTGCGAGGCTGAGAAAAAAATATCAAACTTGTTTGATATTTCTGCTGTGTGCCTTACCGTGTGTGGCGAACATAAGCTAATAGCTCAGCCGATTTATTTGACTGGCCAATGAAACGCATCTTATATTCACATGATTTGTATGTACAACTGTTCAAAATGGCAATTTTTACGTGAGCCCAGTCACACGAAAGATCACATGATCTTGAAGAATGTGTTCCGCATAGTGAGTACAGCAGTTTATGCAATTCTAATGCTTCTAATTCCCCCAATATATTGTATCCCAGGTTGAATAAATGATCATGAAATATATTCGTCTGTCTGTGGAGAGTTATATGGCAGTGTTTACCTTCCTATCTGCATCTGTCCAGATCTCGGCAAGTCCTAGGCTGTATATAATACTATGCAATTTCTCATAATCCTTCTCTTCCCAACAGGAAGTCGATCTGGAATTCTCCAAGTCATCAGATGGGTCTGTTTCCTCATCTAGTTTCTGGTATATAGCTGACAGTTGCCCAGTACAAGAGAATGTGAGCAGTTTGGCAGAGAACAGAGCTGGATATATCACCACTGATAGTGTGTCATCTGTGGGCATGTTGGGTAGGCCTGGTTCTGACAGAAGGTCAATGGAGGTCAGGTTGTCTCTGGCAACCAGGTACTGAATTATCTGAAACAGCAATAACAAATGTTACACCCAGATTCCATTGAATATATTTTTTTCATTCAATTTCTTAATTACACATACAGCAGCCAAGAGAGCAAATAACCATTTCAACATTGAATGTTTATGACTATCTGAAAAATGATATGATTTTATCGGAAAAGTATGTTGATGCTCAAAGTTTAATGCCTTGGTCCCTTGATATACATTTGATAAAACATGATTTGAAGATATATGATGACTGTCCTCTAAAACCCATTCACATCTCACTAATTTGTTGATTAGGGGAGTGAGTAGTAGGGTTTAACGTCGTTTTCAACCTTGTTTCAGTCATATCACAACGGTGCATACATGTGCCAGAACACGAGAGTGCTCACAGTTCCTATTACCCTGGGCACTGATCAGCAGATGTTTATGATGATTAGAGTACACAGGCCATTCTGGGACTGATTAGTACTGTATAGTTACTGCACATTGCAGCTCAGGAAGGCCACCGAGACATTCTGACCAATTGCTGACCCTACTGTACTCGGTGGCCACTAGCCTCACATCGCTGAACCGGCATGAGTTCGAGCCCAGCTAGTCCATGTGTGAAAGTTTGTCAGTTACTTGCCAACGGGTGGTGGTTCTCTCCGAGTATACACCGGCTTCCTCCACCAACCAAACTGACTGTTACCATATGAGTGAAACAACCTTGAGTGTGACAATAAGCCAAATCCCCCCCCCCCCACCCCCCACTCTACTGAGCAGTACTGCACAATACCCATTACCATGAAGTTACCAAGCAGTTCTGTACAGTTCCACACAGTTAATAACCGGACAGTTCTTCCCAGCAACTGAACAGTTGGGGCCTACTTCTTAGAACCTGTACAGTATTGATCAGTTTAGGAACAGAAATTGTCAGTTCTGGACTATTACCAGTTTCTTGGTTTACGACTTATTATGACTTATTGTAGTGCACAGCGCTACAAGCATGTCGCAACTTGTGACGTTATTATGGAACAATAAACCACGTCACAACGCAATTTTGTTACAAAAATATCCATTCTCTGCATTGCCACGAAGTCCTGCAGATGATGGGAGGTTACTTCAATATGTTTTGTTATTCACATCGTTAACACTTTAATGACAAAACACTGCTGGTCTGAAGATTTCTGGGCAGTGCCACTCAGTTACTGTACTCATTTATCCTATCTTTCTCATGTTAAATGACTGTATACCCCCCACCATGCCTATGTCATACATCTGTACAATTCCAGGTAAATCCTAAATCCTTGAAGAGGGTTTACCTGGACATTTTTGGTTATTTGAATGTGTTCTCGATTGATTGCCTCTATCATACAATATCGTACATTTCATCTCCCATGGTTGTTTTGAATTAAACTGCAGTTTGTGCTTTGACTCCCGATGTCACAGTCTGACATCAAAGTAGTTCGGCCAGTGATGAAATTCGAACCAGTCACATCTCAAACATCGCAGCGGAATGGCATAATGAGCTGACTAAGCGCACTTACTGATTGGTTCATTTTCGAGAAAACCTCTTGAACTATTTATATCCAGAACTGCTATGGATAACTAACCAAGCCAGTGTAGCGATTCTAACGGATCGATCAATACACTGGCTCATGATGATGATACCATAGAACTGAGAAACCTTTCTCCATCCCATGTACTTTTTTTTCTGGAACAGCCAATATATCAAGAGACCAATAATGTATTATACAAATAAATATTGAGTGAGGAAACAGTAATATTAGAGAGTGAACTCCTCACCTGTTGTGGTGCAGTGACTTGCTCAGGTAAAGCTGTCATCTCATCTAGGAGGGTCTGTATGGTAGGATCACGATGGTCACACTCTGACAGACTTTCTGTTATTGTGGACAGTAACACATGGACGGCTTCACACACTGTGTCCAGACTATAGACAACAGACAAATTATGTCAATGAAAGAAGGCATAACAGTGAGGAGAAGTTTGTCAAACCTTCCTACTGCATGACAAAATTGGCACATTAAATCCTACAGAGTAAAACGTTAACAGGCATCTGGTTAATATTGTTGGAGTTGATTATCTAATAATGAAGTCCATGTACACTGAACACTGAAGATATGTTATTTACCTTGTGTCTTAAATAAGCGAAGTATAGGCAGAACGTAATTGATTGTAAGTACCATCTATCTCTGTCTCACCTGGACAAACTGTGTACAGATTGGGAGACTTTGTCCTTGACAGCCTGACATGCTCCAGACAGGAAACTAGTCTCTGACATCAGCCCTCCTCTCTGATGGAGTAATACTTTAAGACCTGAACACCAAGAGTTCAGCAGTTTGGTCTTAGAGGTATCTGAAACAAGATCCTTATTTAAGTAACAGGCCCTTACATCATACATGTAAATAAGACTGGCCTTGTTTTAATTATATGTGGAGGAAGCTTAGAGTATGAAGAAATGGGCAGTTTGGCCCTGTACTAATTGTTATTTAATACATATATACCATGTTCTGCAATAAACCACAATATGACAATGAATTCAGAGACAGATCTTTATATATGAGGATACATGTTTGCTACCGGTAATTGGAGGCAAATCAAAATTTCAAATTACCAAAATTTGTAATACTCGTGACCATAGTATTAAACTCAACAGACTGAGATTTCAGAGGATAAAACAATTTGAAATTATTTTAAATCTGCAAAAATATACAATTAGATTCAATCCGAGTAAAAAATACTACTGATAATGTAGATTTGTCTGCTTACCAACTTCAGAATGTAGATGTATATGAACTGTGCACTCACCTGTGATATCCAGCATTTCCTCTAAGGACATTGTGAATAGAGTTAAGAGCAGACTTTCAGCAGCAGACACCAGGAGACAGCCCTGAAGTGAAGGACAATACATGGAGATCAAATTGATCCACAAAAGATTTCCTATACGTCTACTTCTTTATTCATAAATGACGTTCGCTAAATGTGCTATCAGCTTCATCAGGTAGCAATGATGAAAAAAATAGCCCAATGGTCTCCAATACCCCTCGGCTATTCGTTATTGTCTACATTCGGCAATCATACGTAAGATGCATTTTTAGAACTTTGACAACTAGCATGACTAGGTTAACAAAAATGTGATTAGGGTTGACTGTAGTTCTGAAATGCATAGGAAGTTTGGCCAGGTCAGCTTTTGTCAAGGCATTAATTGATGGGAAAAATTTTGCACTGAGGTTCTGGAAGAGCATGACCAAATTCTTAGCTCTAATATACCCTTCTATATAGCTAATAATCAAATCAAGTAATTTGATCTTAGAAATATAGATGAAGGTCAGTCATCTTCAACAGTTTAATTTGGAACATGAATTCGGAGATCTTAGATGTAACATAGAATTTGACCTTTAGAAGGGAGTGAGTGAGTGAATATGATTTAAGGTCACTTTAAACACTATTTCAATCATATCATGATGTTTCGTTCCTATTCTTTTCACACCCGGAAACCACACTGGTAGGGTCCTATTGCTTCCCACACCCAGGAGCACCACGGGTGCCCCAGTTAGTCACCTCTCACGGCAAGCTCTCTGTGGGGCTGAGGCCTATTCTAACCATGACCTGGAGTGTGCACAACGACACCCCTGGTCAGTCTCTGGGAGCCCCATGGGGCAAATATGTCAAGGTCAGTGATATTCAACAGACTTTAGGTCCAGGCAATGCATATGTGGTATAAATTTAGACAATGTAGATATAATCCTTTATGAAATATTGTACAAAATAGAATCTGACTTGGATAAAATAGGTCAAGGTCAGTCATCTTCAGCAAATCTTTGGACCATCGCAAGATGTATACATTCGGAAAGCCTAGGTATATTTCTTCATTTTATATCAGATAAACAGTATATGACCGTGAAAAAATACGTTAGTCAACTGGGATAGGATTCTAGTAAATCACCAGTTGCATATGTAATATGAATTTGGAGACCATAGCTTTAATCCTTCATAAAATACAGCAAATACTAGAATTTGATCTTGATAAAATAATTCAAGGTCAGTCATTTTCAATAGGCTTCTGACCCTTCCCCAGATGGATATGTGGTATGAATTTACAATGCCTGGTTATCATCCTTCTTCAGATATCATGTTCACAAAGATGGACAGGCAAATGGACAGGCAGATGACGCTGATGACGACAATATTCCACAAATATAGCCCAATGGGCTCCAATACCACAAGGATATAGCTTATTGTTCAGGGAGCGTCCCAGAAGTCGAATTTCATTCCATGGGGACACTATAATGATCGAGTACAAAGTTCTGAATTAGCAGAACGTTCGCCGAGAAAGTTCCGAATCATGGAACGTTTGGCACTTTTTACTCAGAAAGTTCTGAAGTATCAAAACGTTCTGTGACACAGGAACGTTCGAAAAAATAATGATAGAAAATAGTTCTGTCTTTGTTGAAAAGAAAAAGTTTGAATACTTGTGTACGGGTTGTGCGGTAGGCCGTCGTAGTCTACTGACCGTATCTATTTGTCAAGTTTTTTTTGCATAGTTAATAAATAAAACAAGCTGAGTAGCTAGCAGGTCCTCCGCCAAGTAGCCTGTTTGAGAGCATACAGCATATACGCTTCCAATATCTCCTTAAATATAACTTGGAAAGTTGATATGTGTATGTGGAAAGAGACGTTCATCTGGAATTGTTGAGACAATTTGAGGAGGTTTGGGAAGCAGTAATGGGTAGTGCAACACTGGAATGTAAGTCTGTAGTTGTATATGGATTTGTGGATGGTGAGGTTTATAAATCGATGAGTGGAATAGATCAAGATATCGCGTTCACAACACAGATGGGTACAATATGGGTGAGTGAAATCCAAGATGGTCAATGGCAGCCATCTTGGATTACATACTACCTCAATGAAAATCAATACCAATCGCTGTCTAACTGATGTGAAGCACTGAAGTTGATTGGTCAAATTGTTGTCGAGATATCACGCTCACAAGATCCGAGACGGATGGAATCCAATATCGTCAATGGCAGCCATCTTGGATTTGTACCTCAGTGAAAATCAATACCAATGGCCGTCTAATTGATGTGAAGCACATTCTCAAGTTTGAAGTCAATTGGTCGAACTGTTCTCGAGATATCGCGTTCACAAGATGTGGGATGGACAGAATCCAATATGGTCAATGGCAGCCATCTTGGATTATGTACCTCAGTGAAACCAATACCAATGGCCGTCTAACTGATGTGAAAAACCTTCCCTAGTTTGAAGTCGATTGGTTGATTTGTTTCTGAGATATCGTGTTAACAAGATGTGGAACGGAGTGAATCCAATATGGTCCATGGCAGCCATCTTGGATTACGTATCTCAGTGAAAATAAATACCAATGGCCGTCTAACTGATGTGAAGAACCTTCCCAGGTTTGAAGTCGATTAGTTGAATTGTTCTCGAGATATCGTGTTCACAAGATCTGGGACGGATGGAATCCAATATGGTCAATGGCAGCCATCTTGGATTACGTACCTCAGTGAAAATCAATACCAATGGCCGTCTGACTGATGTGAAGAACATTCCCAAGCTTGAAGTTGATTGGTGGAAATGTTCTTGAGATATCGCGTTCACAAGATGTGGGACGAACAGAATCCAATATGGTCGATGGCGGCCATCTTGGATTACGTACTTCAGTGAAAATCAATACCAATGGCCGTCTAACTGATGTGAAGCACCTTCTCAAGTTTGAAGTCAATCGGTCAAATTGTTCTTGAGATATCGCGTTCACAAGATGTGGGACGGACAGAATCCAATATGGTCGATGGCGGCCATCTTGGATTACGTACCTCAGTGAAAATAAATACCAATGGCCGTCTAACTGATGTGAAGCACCTTCTCAAGTTTGAAGTCGATTGGTCGAATTGTTCTCAAGATATCGCGTTCACAAGATGTGGGACGGACGGACGGACGGACGGAAGGACGGACGGAAGGACGGACGGAGGGACGGACGGAAGGACGGACGGAAGGACGGACAGCTAGCATTTCCAAGTCCTCCCACCACTTCGTGGCGGAGGACAATAACTGTTCCTACAAGAAAAATAACCAAAAATCTAAAACTGTCAACGGAAAAACTTCGTCGTATCAAATCCCGAAGATTGTGTATGGACCAATCGCATCTATTTCTGGTTCAAATTGAGCATTATATCGTAAAAATAGCCCCACCTGTCATCCCTTCCTTTCTTGAATATCTGTAGAATCTTAATTGTGTGTTAATGTTGGAATTTATTCACTCTTTCATATAAAATCCTGCGTAAATGAAGAGGACGATCGGCCCCACAGTTATCAAAATGGACGACTTATTTACACTGTGTAACACTGGCCTACGCCGATTGGTTGAACTCGGCAGAAACAAGCTCAGCGATTAGCCAGTTACTCCAGCTGACAAAAATTTGCCCGAGGGGTAATAAAACTGATCCACACTCTGATGTCCTCTGATAGAAATCTCATTCAAATGAAATTGTTTGTCTGCTAGTAAGAGATAGAGTGATAGGGCTTGTTCACACCTAATATGGTAATCTCTCTAATAATTCAGTCACAGGAAGTCAAATTTCCCACCGTAACATCAGAGAGTGATAAAATTTATTAGAACAGTTGAGAAAATGGTCCAAAATCAGGCATATAATCCATTATTTCTTCATTATTTCAATGATTTTAGAGGGTGATCAAATTTAGTAGAACCACAGATTGAATTTTGTCCCCAAAATATTTTTTGGTGGTGGGGGGGGGGGGGTGAATGTTGATACAGGGATTGAATTATTTGAGGGATTACCATATGTCATGCATGTACACAGTTGATTGGGCCCTTTATTCTATTTCTGGTGACAAATGATACAATAGTACAGCAATGGTCACAACCAAGTTTAGGTAATATGAAATAACTCAAATTTTAAACATGATAGAAGACTCTATGCTAATAACAGGCCTTCAAGCAGGTGACAAGAAATAGATTGTAGGAAATATACAATTTTTATCATAATTTTATGTGTTATATAGGCTTATTAATGATATGCTTTGAGAAGATTTTTTTAAGTTAATGGACAAAAAATCTCAAACAAGTTAAACTAACTCAAATATCTGCATATCATGATTGAAGTTCATGAAAGAAAATTGTTATTATCTCAAATTTAAAGAAGTAATTTAGAAGAAACTAGCAAATGATGGAGTACTAGATGAATATCCAGATATGTTGATTAGTATGATAAAAGATATGTAATCCAGAACAATTCTCTACCATTTTCGTAAAATGAAAAATTTGAAAATCAATTTTCCTATTTCTAAGCTAAAACTTACCTTCACATACCTTATTGCTATCGTGTTCCTACGCGATTGCCCCATTGTAAAACCTTACCACAGAACCAAAAGAAATAGTCCCTGTAATGCCCCAATGCCCATGCGCGAGTACCCAGAATCCTCTCTGTCTGACCACGTCACTTCCTTCTTTCCTATTCAATCGCAGTGTGAATAACCCATTAGCGGGGAGGCTGGGAGGGCCATCACAGTATGTGAAGGTAAGTTTTAGCTTAGAAATAGGAAAATTGATTTTCAAATTTTTCATATTTCCTACGCTGTAAAACTTACCTTCACATACCTTATTGCTAGAATATCATAGCAGGAGGAGGGAAATAGTGGTCAAACAGAAAAGTTCTCAAGCATAGGCCGCAAGGCAAAACAGGAGTCAGCGAGATAATCGAGTGCCATAAAGACATATAACATGACGGTATGGCCATCGATATAATCACCCAGCCCTAATATATACATATAAGCGGGCCTAGTGAATGGCTGACAAGCACTAGACCAAAACCTCCCGCCCCGCCCCTTTTTTTGAAAATTTGGGGAGAGCAGACACTTACCAGATTATAAAAAAATGGTAAAATCACTAGGAGGTCTAGTGCGTAGACGGGTCCGCAACTGACTGGGCAGCCACCAGGGGTCCCAGTGAGAAGATGTCCCGTCGTTGGAGCGTCAGATCCCGGA
The DNA here is from genome assembly GCA_036873755.1 of Hanleya hanleyi. NCBI lineage: Eukaryota > Metazoa > Mollusca > Polyplacophora > Lepidopleurida > Hanleyidae > Hanleya > Hanleya hanleyi. Next base: position 55,502 of record JAVTVY010027341.1, on the reverse strand, counting down.
GGTAGTGAGACACGAAGGTAACATTACTCCTCCAGTAGCAGGCCCTCATTATGTCGGACACGGATCTATTGGTCCATAGAGGCCAGGATGCCGCCATGGCCCTGACCTCATGGGCGGAGACCTTGGACAAGGAGATAACCTCAGGTGGTACGTCCGTGTACGCAAAACGAATAGTCTTGGCAAGCCAGGAAGATATAGTATTTTTAGATATCTCCTGCTTGGAAGAGGGCCCAAACGGGATGAAAAGACGCACCCGCCCAGCTCTCATATGCTCCACACGTGCCAGGTAACAGGAGAGAGCTCTGACGGGGCACAAGACTCTGTCATCGTCAACAGCCGCGGACAGGATGTTGGACAGAGCCGGGATGACGAACTCTCTCGGAAGATTGTCGTAGAGGGACTGGTTCTTCGCAACAAAATCCGGGAGAGTAGATAACGCCACCCAGGTCCACTTAGGGTTGTATCTCAAAGACCTGAAGTCCAAGGCATGGATTTCTGATACGCGGGCGGCAGAGGCAAAGGCAATCAGAAATACGGTCTTGTAAGATAGAAACTTCAACTCACAGGTGCCGATGGGTTCGAAGGGCGGCTCAGAGAGCCGTCTCAGAACCAGAGCCAAATCCCATTTAGGAAGCTGCGGCGTCGGAGTAGGCCTCTCCACCCGAAAGGAACGAAGAAGGGCAGAAAGGTTGACGTCGAGTGATGGGTTGACACCTGTGGTCAATTGAAGTACCCTGGAGATAGCGGACCGATAGCCGTCGACCGTGGCCGGAACAAGCTGCCTGTCATGGAACAGATGCAAAAGGAAGTCTGCTACCTGGTGAACAGTGGCAGAGGTTGGAACAATTCCACATCCAAAACACCAGGTAGCGAAGGACTTCCACTTGTTCTGGTACACCGCAGTCGTTGATGCTCTGGTGGACCGGACCATCCTTTCGGACGCTTCGACAGAAAATCCAGCCTCAACGAGCTGATGCTGGAGCACTTGAACGCGGTCAGTTGAAATAGACCGGGATTCGAGTGATACAGGCTGGATCTCGGCTGACGAAGCAGGTTCCACCAAAGCGGCAGCCGACGAGGCATGTCTATGAGAAGATCCATCAGGTCTGGAAACCAAGGGCGAGTGGGCCACCACGGAGCCACAAGGTAGACCACGCACGGCTGTGCTTGGATCTTCCGGAGGACTTGTGACAAAATTGCTGGCGGCGGGTAGGCGTACGCAATCATGTCGGACCAGTCCAAAGACAGGGCGTCGACTGCCAGGGCTGCTGGATCCGGAACGGGAGACACATAGGCCGGCAGTAGATGGTTCCAACGGGTGGCGAACAGATCTACGTTCGGCGTCTCCCATATCCGAGACATCTGGGCTAGGATGTCTTCGTGGAGCTGCCATTCGGTCGCTATTATCTGATTCGGTCTGGACAGTGCGTCGGCTAAGACGTTCAGATGACCGGGAATGTGGCGAGCTCGCACAGAAATTCCGTTGTCCCAACATAGGCTGAAGAATTTCTGTGCTTGATCCAGCAGTTGGGGAGAGTGAGTCCCTCCCTGCTTGTTTATGTAGGCGAGAACTGTCGTGTTGTCCGTTGCTACTAACAAGCGTTGGTTCTTGAGGTCTGGAAGCAATCTCTGTATGGACAGGGTTACGGCCTGGAACTCCAATACATTGATATGTAGCTTCCTCTGGCTGTCGTTCCACAAGCCGGATATTGACCTCGAACCCAAATGTGCTCCCCATCCTTCCATCGATGCGTCCGTGAACAGTTGACGGGACGGCTGAAAGGGTAGGAAGGTGACACCTATCATCACGTTCTCCGGCTGCAGCCACCAGCGTAGGAGACGTTTGACATCCTCTGTCACAGGGACAGTAGGATTCAGGTGCCGTTTCGGCCAATGGTTGTTGAGGTGCATCATCAACGGCCGAAGCTGCAACCGACCTCGAGGTGTTACATCCTGAGTTGATGTTAACAGGCCGATAATTGCAGCGAACTGGAGAGCACGTCTGTGCGATGCTGACAGGAACGTCGGCACCGACGTCAGAATTTTCTTCCAGCGGTCTTCCGGAGGTTTCGCTAACGCTGAAAGGGTGTCGTAGGAAACTCCGAGAAAGACTCGAGACTGGGATGGTGTCAACTCCGATTTGCCCTCGTGAGGAAGTTGGCCAGAGCAGCAAGGACCTCCCAAACGAAATTGGTGTCCTTGCGGAGTTCCTCCCTGCACTGATTCCGTAGTAGGGAATCGTCGAGGTAGAAGTGGTACTTGAGACCTCTCGTGTGTAGGAATGACGCCACCGGGTTGAAAATTCTGGTGAAGACCCAAGGGGATGTGGATAGTCCGAAAGGGAGCACGCGTAACTGGAACTTCCGGTTGCCAACCAGGAAGCGCAGATACTTGTGATGAGCCCTGTAGATCGGAACATGCAGATATGCATCTTGGAGGTCGAGAGACGTCATCCAATCCCCTTGTAACAGAGCCGAACGAATAGACCGGAACGACTCCATCCGGAAATGAGGAGGCGGGGTCAAGAAGTCCTTGTTCAACCGACGCAGGTTTATAACCATACGCATTTCGGTGGTGTTCTTCTTGGGGACCAGGAACACCGGAGAATAAAAGCCCGGGGACAGATCGTTTGGCGGAAGTTCTATAGCTGCACCCTTCACTACCAACTTGTCCACGGACCTCTGAATCTCCATCAGGTGCTCCCGACGCACTGGAATTCGAGACGCCCTGGGTGACGTAGTCAACGGGGGAGTTGTGGCGAACTCCAGCCGATACCCATGACGTAGGGTGTTCAATACCCACGAATCCGCCTGGATTGCCTCCCAATTCCTCCAAAACCTTACAAGTCTCCTGCCTACCGGAAGCGCCGGATCTGGTGGAATTGGGAACAGCGGCAACGTGCGGTCTCGCCATGCAGAAAGCACATCTGCATGACCCGTGTCCTCATTTCTTGGAAGCTTTGGCGGACTTCCCTTTTCCGCCACCACGTTTAGAGTGGCCGCTCCCCCCTCCCTTCGAACCTCCGCCGGATTTCGAAGAGGAGGGTACATCCTTCTTGGCACCAGCCCCGGAAGAAGAACTTGAAGATGAAGCTTTCTTCGGGGCCGAGGAAGACGACGTCGAGGCCTCGGGGGCCGATCGCTTCCTCTGTTGCGGTCCAAAGTAAGAATGTGTGGTCCTGGCAGCGGACATTTCATTCTGCAGCTCAGGTAGTACACCGGCAAACAGAAGTCCTGAGGCGGGGGACTGCTCCCTTAAGGTCGATCTCACACTGGCCGGGGTATACGTAGGCAGGGCCGAAAACAGTGCAAGACGTCTTAAGTGTACAAACATAGCGGACATGAAGACTGAGGATGCCATCAAGTCCGCGTCTGCACGCGCAGCTGCCGTCAGGAAGTCCTTCATCAGGTTGACGTCATCCACCGGAACAGATACATAACCGGAAGGTGACGTTTGGGGTATGCGATTAAGGATCGTGCGAATGGCGTAAAGAAACCAATCGAGATGGGAAGTAATCGCTACCTCCTGTCTAGAAGTGTCCTCCAGTAGACACATCTGACGAACAGAAAGAGGAATGTCTTTCTTCGGCGGAGAGACTCCAAGAAACTGATCGAGTTCCGGTTCCTGGACTGCTGCTCGATCATGCCAAGGTGAGCCGTGTACTGAATACGACCGGAACACGGGTCGCTCCAGCGGGAAGACACCAGTAGATTTCTTAAAAAGAGATCTAGACTCCTGTTGTCGTTGCCTCTCATCTTGGGTCTTAGGAAGTGAGAAGGCGTCCCGCATGCGTTCAGCACATTCAAAAACAGCTCTAGAAGGCGGAAGTGATGTGCGATGTGACAGCTCTTGTCGGAGATCAGACATCACAGTAACCCTTCTGGATTCTACAATTGGCGGAGGAGTCATATCCGGAAACAACTCATAAAGGCGAGCCAGTGTATCAGAGTAACTGGATGCGGTGAGGTCCGGATCAGCATCGAACAAGGAAGTCCGTTCTTCCGCTTCCGTCTCAGCGTTATTCACTGTCCCGGGATTCACAGGGGTAAACCTGGGCACAAACGAGGGAGGTGTAGGTCTACTATCCTGCGAGAGATCAAGTGGTAGCTGAGGATGGGAACCGGAAGTCGGCCTCCTTGATGATACGGGGCGAGGTTGATAGCCAGCCCACTCGGGCACCGGAAGTGGTGTAGGAGATGGTGGAGGAGGCATCAACATGTCACGCTGTAGGGCTGCGAAGTCAGCAGACAATCTATTAAACCTATCGAAGAGGCTGGCAGGAATAGATGTTGCTGGAGGACACTGCCTATCAGAAGGAGGAAGTAAGGCAGAACCGGAAGCAGCCGCATACTGGGACATCGCCGGCCTAGCTGGGTATCTAGGCAGATGTGGGTGAGCAACCCTCACTTGTCGTCTCGGTATAGGTGCATGATATGGCATAGCATATCTGACAGGCCTAGGAGAGGGAGAACGGAAGTGAGCACCCGATGTACCGGAAGTCGGATGTGTAGGAATACGTGCAGTAGGAAACACACGACGTGGTACATCAATAGGTCGGACTACAGAAGCCACAGAAGGGTATGAAGTAGGCCTATACACTACACTGCGTACAGGAAGCGGAGAGTACGGCGGTGCAGCATAGGGAGCCGATCTGCTATACATCGATGACGTAACCGGAAGTCTGTTCATCGATGACGTCACTCTCGTGTCATACATCGATGAATGACCCGGAACCCCATAACCAGATGGATAGGCAGGAACATCATACGCAGAGGCAGTCCTATAGTAGGATGAAGTAGCCGACATCGGAGCATGCGCAGAAACAGGAGCGGAAGTTCCGATGTGATACGATGATACCGGAAGGTAAGACGATACCGGAAGGTATGAAGTCAATGGTTGCATATAAGCATCCGAGATACTCGGAGCTACCGTTGGCCGGAAGTCATAACTGGACACAGGCATACGTTGACGCTGGTCCGGTTGAGCAAGCTGCGGGGGAGCTGACAAAGGCTGCTGTAAAGGTGCCCTGGACAGCCTGGGAACATTCAGTAGGGAATGACCCGACGCAGGAAAACCGGAAACGGGTGTAATAATCACCGTAGACTGCACTGGGCGAGGTGATATTACGGTCGCTGGAACAGCTGGCATCTCCGTAGTTGGTATAGACGTAGATGAGCTGCGCCGAAATGAAGACAGATTCTCCGGAAGTGACGAGTCCTTGACCACGGAAGTCACAGTCTCCGGATTGACAATCCGAAACAGGGGACCCTCAGTCGGAAGTGACATCATAGATGTCGGATCAAAGTTGGCCGTCAAGGTCAAGGGCGTCCCGTGCAGTAACTTACCTACGGGATGTCCGCCATCTTTGTTCACCATCTTGGTCCCTGAAACAGAATTTGTACATGGAGGAGGAGAAATACTGACTACATTCGGCAAATTACTACATGGAGTTACACTCATATCCTGCGTAACGGACATATCAAGAGAGGCAGACTCGTCCGGCTCGTTCACAGGGGAGCGAGACGGAGAGCCGACCAAGCTCTCGGCACAATCGAAGCCGGGCGGGGGCAAAACTACACTGGCATATGAACCGACAAGATATCGTTGGAATACATCGTCGGTCCACAGCTCGCATTCTGCACATTTGGCATACTGATCGCACCAGACCCCTCTACACGGCGGACAAGCTGAATGCGGATCCGTCGTGGGTTTGGATCGTCCACATACAACACAAAACACGGACGCCATCTTTATTTATGATTCGACAATACTCCCTGACGATGTTTGAAGTCCAGGTAGGTCTCGAATCCAGGAATTTGGTAATATTCCTTCTTCTCTCTCAAGGTAATATCCCAGAAAATCTCCGTAGGTAATCCAAGGTTACGAGTAAGGAATATCGTGGTATTACAGATGTAGATCTTGAAACTTTTACGGGAGCACAATGGAACTACGTCTGACCGCTACGATTGTAGAGGAAAGAAGGAAGTGACGTGGTCAGACAGAGAGGATTCTGGGTACTCGCGCATGGGCATTGGGGCATTACAGGGACTATTTCTTTTGGTTCTGTGGTAAGGTTTTACAATGGGGCAATCGCGTAGGAACACGATAGCAATAAGGTATGTGAAGGTAAGTTTTACAGCGTAGGAAATATATATGTTATCTGGCACAATTTCTCAATTTATACTAAAATATAAGGGGATTGCAAAAATATACATGTATCATTATCTTTGATAAATATATATATCATAGATAATGATATATATCCCCACTGGGAGGCCTGTAATCAATCCGGAACATAAGGCTGTCATGAAGAACTACAAATGCCAGTTTTCAAATGATCAAAGGATCACTATGACTGGTCACATGAAGCATATAGAAAGAATGTTACCTCCAGGCTGCAAAAGAATCTTTCCATGACATCAGACACAAATATAACAGCACTCTCGAGTTGGTGTCCTGATGGGGATTTCTCGAGGATGACAAGGGTTTCCTGTATCGTCCCCAATATTCTCTCCACTACATCACTGCTTAACATTTGCTCTGTAAAACAAGCATAGACTATAGTAATATAATCTTAACCCACACCCCTTAACACAGACTGATAATTCACAAAAATGACCAAGGAGAACACTATGTGATGAAGACATCTAATACAAAATCGTCACGTCAGAGGTCAAGGTCATTTATCATAGTTTGGGCTTGCAGATCAAGATGCTGATCAAGATGCTGCAACAGCAGATGTAAGTCAGACAAATATAGATTGAGAATTCAGCCAAAATCAGGTATATTGTGATGGGACAGGCCAACATACTGAGAAGTGGCCTTGAGACAGTATACAGTACAAGGCAGAAATAACTTGCTCATAAACGCGAGTGAAAAAAAAGATTTTCGCGACTTTAATTTATTAATCGCAGCCGGAAAACTCGCCTAAATCGCGCAAAAAAACAAAAGCATAATCTCGACTGAAACGCGTCGACCGTACGCGTTTCAGTCGCGATTATGCTTTTGTTTTTTTGCTCGATTTAGGCGAGTTTTCCGGCTGCGATTAATAAATTATAGTCGCGAAAATGTTTTTTTTCACTCGCGTTTATGAGCAAGTTATTTCTGCCTTGTACTGTACAAGAAAGAGCCTTATGGACTTCAACATACACCCACACACAACTTCATATTCATGACATCACGTTGATTGCAGTCACCAACAATTAAGAGACACAAATTTGGATAGCTCAGCCATGACTCCAAGATGTTGCAATAACTAGAATTTGACCTTGATCAAATAGGTCAAGGTGAGTCAAAGTGGGCAAGTTTCTAGTCAATCACCAGTTGCATAAGTATCAGTAGCATAAATTGGAGAGCCTTCAAAATTGATCACCAATACAGGAATTTGACCTTTGAAAATAGATCAAGGTCACTCATCTTCCATGATGAGCTTCTGACCCATCACCAGTTGCATATGTTAAATAAATTCGGAAATTCGGACAATAATTCTTTAAGAGATATTGTGTTAACAAGCAAGATGAACAGGCAGACTGACAGATGAACGCAAATAATTTACACTTTGGACAAATTAGCTGAGGGATAAATCAACATGCTTCTTGTTCACCATCACAACCCATTCTCTGGACTGTAATTTTAGCACAAACATAAACACAACTTTCAATGATTCACTGTTTTTTGTTCACAGTGACCTTGACTTCGAAAATCAATGCAACCCATCAACTGAATCCCAGACAATCATTAGTTTCCCGCAGTGCCTCCCCCACCCCAAGAAACTGTTCATCTATCACAACAGTCACACAAAGAACATATTTCAATATTATAAATATAGCATATTGCTCACTGTCATCATCCATGGAAGATAGAACAGATGATAACAACTTCCATTGGTGAACCACATCTTCCCTGTCCATCTCCATGGTAACCAGGCTGGTCTGACAGACGGTGTGGGTCAAGGTCACCAGCCTCTTTCCCAGCTCATATCCCCTAAACCAATCAGTGATAGGCCCAATACTCCTCCTCCAGGCTAAGCATCTCTCCAGAAATAGTTGAAAGAGCTTTGTCTCGGTCAATGTCTGAAATGAAATTGGAAAAGAAATACTGAAATTCCTACAATTCTAATTTGACAACATGATTTACACATATCTGCACGAAAAGGCAATCCACCCATTACATAATGAGACAAGCGATCACAGGCGTCAGATTACGTATTGCCAGATATGTACTTGGACCATTTCAATGTCTATTACCAGTGTGGAGCTTCTGCCAATCAGAAGCATCTGTGCCCTTACTCTGCGTGATCTTGCCAATCAAAATTACCTGTAACATCTACAGAAATTAAAAATTAAGAAAACACCCGAAAAATGCACATCAAGATCACTGAAGACAAAATATCTCTGCTTTGGCGTAGGCGATGTCGCCCGTCATGAAATGCTTGGCTAGCAACATCTAGATTGGCTATTGATATCTTGATACAAAATTTACTGCCAACTGTACTTATCTACTGGACCAAACAGGCCCAGGCAAATCTAGCGCGATTTGATTTTACTGAAATCACATGGACGGAAACAAAATGGCTTACTTACCTTTTCTATTCTGGATAATACATGCATGACATCCGTCTTCCCCAAAGGCAGTAACAGTACAAATATCACCTCCAGTAAACAGTTTATATTTTCTGACATCTCGTCTCCATTGAGCTGCTGTAACTCCGCTATCCAGGGTAAGCCCAGAAGATGAATGAAGGACACAACAGGGTCAGTGAGTGTGTCTGTGTTGTCAGCCAGTAACAGCGTGCCACTCAGCTCCGTGTGAAAAGTGCATTCAGTTAAAATCACCTTAAGCAGAGATGGATCAGGAAATGTTGTAACAACAACAGAGAACAGATCGAGACAAGCCGAGTTATGTCGCTCTTTGGCTAAAACAAAACTTCTCAGACAGACTTTATTAACCAGTAATCGGATTTCATCTCTCAAAGTCCCAGTCACAGTTGTAAGTTCTGTAGGCTTTGAAGTGAAGGTTGTCTCGGCTTCAGCAAATTTCACAATTTTCTCTGTTTTCTGCCTCCCGTCTGCTTGAGTGGAGAGTTCAGGTACTATGAGGGCTTTAACTAGCCCTGTCAGCCTTCCCTTTAACTTGTCACACAGCTCTGGCTCTGTCAATCTCTCAACATTCTCCATCAGCAAACCTTCAAGGTGATTCCTGAAGAACACAACTTCTTCATGATCCCTGGAATCTGACTGGCTGAGGCTCTGGAGAAGGATTCCCAGCATTCCATAGAGCGGCGATCTGGAGAGTGATGGACTTTCATCCACTAATGATGCTTCCAGTAAAGGGGAAATCTGCAAGCAAATGATTATGTTATGGCTCCGTTAACAAAAGTATTGCATAAATTGACAATATCAATTTATAACCTCACGACCTCTCTAGTGCACACAAGACATATATTTGAAAAGTAAACATTTATAAACAATGTTTCTATTTATTAACAAATCAAACCTGTTTCAATTCTATGCCTAATTAATCTCCGTCAGGAAGATATACAACGTAGAAAACGGAAGTTAAACTCAAAAGTTAGCTCCCCTTGCGGAGAATTGTCCGCCAGGGGAACTCCCATCCACTCCAGCAGGATTACTATAAAGGGTCTGCACAAACCATTATCGTCCTCTTTTCTCATAATAATAACCGAGACCAGTAGTGTTTGAGGCCGGCATGAGGGGACGGAGGGAGGGACAATCAAATTGAAACAGGTTTGATTTGTTAATAAATAGAAACATTGTTTATAAATGTTTACTTTTTATGTCACAAATAAACCTGTTTCAATTCTATGCCATAGTACCAACATATGGAGGAGGGAATCTCGGCCTTGTGGTAACTCCCATAGCAGACTAGTAATCGCTGGATTGACACAGACATGGATATCAAATCGAGACATTAACTCCACAAATTAACTCTGGCCCTAGTTGCATAGAGTAATTGGAGAAACTGATACAGTTTACTTATCTTCTGATTGTCTCCATCCATGAAGCTGTGCTCGTGGTGTGGTACAGCAATCCAACCAAGATTATTCCTCGTGTGCCTTCGGCCGCTTAGATAGGTCCTCTTGGTAGGCACTGTATGATACTGGGATGGTACTCTCTAACCCAAGCCTTGAACATACAGGGCGATACTTGGTCTGACCATAAGTATTCTGAGGGACACTCCAACTTAGAGGGCCACCAAGACCACACCACTCTCAGTAAAACAAGCACCCTCAGGACAATTCACCATTCTTGGAGAGATGAGAAGAACACGCTGGAATTGTCGTGCAAGTTCGCTGGATCCCGAAGCTCGCCGTCAACCCTCTGTACTTGCATCACTAATGTTGACCCTGTTCTTTTGGGAAGACTGGCCAGGGACCCAGCTGAGAGATCTAGAAGGAAGTCAGTTTCTGAAAGACACAAGCAAAGTGCTGTTAAGGTAAAGTTTTTATTACTCACCATAGTGTCAGGCCTTTATAATGATGCTGCATTCCTGGCTGGCCATCTGACATATTTCTTCCTTCTAGCATGTAATGAATGGGTGAAGATGATACAGCAAGTTGTCTGATTTGCTGCGATGATCCAAAAAGCCGCCCCCCCCCCTTTTTGAATTTTTTTACTTGACCACGAATTGGGCGGCTACCAGAGGCCCAAGTGTGGTCATACTATCTGAGTGAACTGACATATCTCTCAGATAGAAGTTGGTGAACGTGGAGTTCGTCGTCCAGGCACAAGACTGGACAATGTCATGGAGGGACAAGTTCTTCCATAAAGGCCAAGATGAAGCTATGGCCCGGATCTCATGAGAAGAAGCGTTAGACAACAGTGGAGGGGCTTCAATGGCCAGATGATAAGACCACTTAATGGTTTTACTCAGCCATGCGGCAATGGTATTTTTTGTAATGTCACACTTGGCAGAAGGGCGAAGAGACAGAAACAATAGGCGCCGAGAGCCGCGAACGGAGTCAGTACGTGTAAGATAGTGACGTATGGCTCGAACGGGACATAGCAGAAGATCGTTCTCAAGACCATGTACAAAGTCTGATAACGCAGGAATGGAGTACGAGCGTTGAGCGCACGGACCTGAACGAACAGATTCATTTTTGGCGATAAATTCAGGAATGGGCCGAAAAGAAATGCAGGACCAATCCGCTGTCCAGGTCATGGACGATCTTTCAAGAGCGTGGAGTTCAGACACTCTGGAGGCCAAAGCGAACGCCGCCAAGAAGGCCGTCTTATAAGACACAGCTTTAATAGACGCGGACTCCAAGGGTTCAAAGGGTGGATGAATCAGAGCACACAGAACCACACCGATATCCCACTTCGGTAACAGTTGGCGAGTACGACGCGACTGTAAGGCGAAGGCGCGAATTAGCGCAGATATATTATCATTAAGGCTAATGTCAGTACCCGAAGTAAGCCGTAATACCCTAGCCAAAGCAGATCGATACCCCTCGATGGTGGTGATTTGAAACTTCTTATCCCGGTGGAGGTGAAGGAGGAAGTCCGCTACTAGGGAAACAGAGGCAGTGTTGGGATCGGCATCATGTTGTCGGCACCAGGAGACGAAATAGGCCCATTTCGCCTGATAGAGCTGCGATGTGGAGGATCGGTTGGCTGAAACCATCGTCCGTGCAACCTCTGCTGAAAATCCTTGGAGAGAGAGTGCACTCTGGATAGTCTGCAAACGTGTAGGTTGAGCCACCGCGGGTTGTGATGGAGAATCCCGTGCGGTTGACATAACAGGCTGGGCCAAACTGGGAGACATCGTGGTGGGGCAGTGAGGAGCGGAACCAGGATCGGAAACCACTGTCGACGAGGCCACCACGGAACTACTAGCAGAATGATGCAGTCGTGTTGATAGATAGAGCGTCGATGGCGAAGGCTTGAGGGTCCAGAATCGGACTGACGAACAGGGCTAACTGGGCGTTGTTCCTTGTCGCAAACAAATCGATCAAAGGTGGTTCCCAAATGTTGCAAATTTGCTTGAACACCTCTCGATGAAGTTGCCACTCTGTCTGAAGGACGGTGTCCGGCCTGGACAAGCTGTCCGCTAAAACATTGAGACGACCAGGAACATGGCGAGCATGGATGTGACAATGATGACTGCGCGCCCAGTCGTACAGATTCCACACCAGATGAAACATTGATAGAGATCGGGTGGTACCCATCTTGTTGATGTGGGCAATAACCGTGGAGTTGTCCGTCGCGATGAGAAGAGACGAGTTCGTGAGGTGTACACTCCAATGTCGAACCGCTAAAATGACAGCCTTCATCTCCAGGAGGTTGATGTGAAGTTTGGCATCCAAAGTCGACCATCTGCCGGACACTTCCAAGTCGTCCAGATGGGCACCCCAACCGGTCTCCGAAGCATCGGTATAAAGATGGTGAACCGGAACCGGAAAACGGAATGGAACTCCCTGCATGACGTTGAGGCGGGACTGCCACCAAATCAGATGTGGATGTAGAGACGTCAAAACCGGAACCGCAGGATTTAGGGATGGCGTCAGAAGAAAGGGGTACAGATGATACTGTAGAGGTCGAACTTGAAGACGGCCGTAATGAGTAAGACCCTGTGTGGAAGTCAGCAAACCCACCAGACTTTGCCACTGCTGCCGAGTCTGTGACGTTGATGACAAAAACTTTCGAATTAGTAGTTGAATTTTGTCCCAACGGTCCTCTGGCGGATACACCAGTTGTAGTCGTGTATTGAAAACTGCTCCGATGTAACGGCGAACCTGTGCCGGAACTAACTCTGACTTGAGAGGGTGAGGTATGAACCCCAGGTGACGTAACACCAGTAACGTGAACCGGACCTGGGCGTTGAGAAGGGATTCGTCCGCCGCCCACAGAAGTATGTCGTCGATGTAGACTTCTATCTGAATCCCTCGTAAGTGAAGAAAAACCATAACCGGAGTGGTAATCCGGGTAAATAACCAAGGAGCGATGTTGACCCCGAAAGGGAGAACCTGCCATTCGAAGCGTCGATCGTTGATCATGAAGCGTAGGTAACGGCGATGGCGTGGATGAATTGGAATGTGAAGATACGCATCCTGGAGATCGATTGAGGCCAGCCAATCCTGGAGATGTACACGGGCCCGAATCGATGTCACAGAAGGCATCTTGAAATGAGGTGGAGAGATGAGGTGAAGCTTGTTCAAAACCTTTAAGTCGATCACCATGCGCATCTGGTCTGAGTCCTTCTTTGGAACCAGAAAGACGTGGCTGTAAAACCCCACACTGTCTTCGGTCCGTGGTAATTCTCTTACTGCTCCCTTGTCCATGAGCGTAGTGACCGAAGATAGTAGCGTCTGTAAATGATCTACAGGAACTGGCAGACGAGAGGGACGAGGCCAAACGATGAGTTTGGGCAAAGACTGGAAATTGAAAAGAAAACCTTCTTTTAAAACTTTGATAATCCAGACGTCGTTGGTGATGAGCCGCCAATTCTCGTGGAAGACTTGTAGACGCCCGCCCACGACCTGATGAGAGAATGAGCGGAAGGCAGGAAGTTGAAAATCTACGGGATGAACAGGCACGGGATAGTCATTTACTGGGACGTCCACTTCGTTTGGTAGATTTACCCCGAAAGGAACGACGTCCACGACCTTGTGGAGGTCTGTCAATTCCGCGAAAATTACTCCGAGGGGCCGCTTCTTGTTGAGTGGTAGTAGAAGAAGAAGTGCGACCCCGTCTAGACTTACGGTCAGTGGTGACACCCGGACGACGAGCTACTGCAGCAATAAGGCGAGATGTCCGTTCTTCCCGAACTGAAGGCATAACCAACTCAATGGCCTCGTTGAAGATGAACTTAGATGCCAGAGGTTGATGAATTAGTTGATTTTTAACCAACAAAGGAACATCCGGTTTGAGTACTTTAAGTAAGGAATCTCGTTGAGCCTTAAGAAGCGAAACGTAGGAAAACGAACCAGCATGGATGACTCGACGATTAGTCTGTATGAGCGTGTCCAAAAATCCACGCAAATAAGCTACACGGCCCGGAGACAAGCAGGCCGACCCATCATCACGAAGTAAGGTAGGGTCCAAAGCAATACGAGACGTCGCTAACAGAAACCAATCTGCGGTGGATGAAGCACGTTGTATTTCCTGCAGCATTTCCATAACACTATCCATAGCTTTGGAAGGGACCGAATAAGGTGTCGACGGGGACACCTTAGAAATGTTACTCAAATCCCGATCTCGTTTAGGTGGTTTGTTGGGCAATACGTCATCATGTATGTCAAAACGAGGCCGCAACAAAGGTTTATGGAACTTGTTGTCGTCCTCTAATTGTCGCTCAAACTTTACTAAAAGATCCTTCCAGGCCGGTGATGGCGCACACGAAGGACGAGATGTAGATGTTGAAGGCGTAGAAGCTAAATATGCCGCCGTCGAACCTTCCGTATGTGATGGTAACTCAACGGAAGCACGCGGCATGTCCGGTAACAATGACAAAAGCGCCTCCATTTTATCAGCATTATTCATGTTATGCGTAGATTCCGGCTTTTCTACAGAAGAGGTGGAATTATCATCAGACTCGTCATCTGAACTCGACGAGACTGGCAAAGTCGGACGAGAAATACGACTCCGGCGAGAAGTAGGCACGTTATGGACGACCACCTGATCAAGGAAGGGAGTCCGGGAGTGATGAACGTGACGGTCTAGATCCGAAGGCGATATCGCAATTCGTGGTAAACGGACTGGAGACACCGGAGAATGTAGAGTCGAAGTACGTGAACGGCGAGCCGTAGAACGGGAAGGCCGACCTGTAGTATTTCCATCACCCGTAAAGCGAGAATCACGAAGCGGTGAACGAGATTTCCGAGTAGGAGATGGAGAACCACCGACATGTGCTAACAAGGGATGTGGTGTAATAGATCGAGGCGGGGACACAGCAATCTGAACTGGAGAGCGAGAGCGTGAACGGCTTCGATGCGTACGTGAGCGTTGAGAAGAAACATGAACCCGACGATGTGAAGAGTTTCGATCTAGCAAAGTCGGAGAATCCAAATCCGCAATCTGAACCGAGAAGGGAAGGACCGAATGACCGACCATAGTACGCGAAGCTGATTTAGACGTACGTTTTTCTTTAACACGTAAAGGAGAAATCGACACCCGGCGACGTTTATTCCGTTTACCTGTACCGGAATGTAAACCAATAGACAAAGGAGAGGTCGATATAACATGGGCCTCCACTGCATTCCTTTGTTCCGCGAGAACAATAGAATGCTCAGAGGTGGCAGGTTTAGGACGGGAAGTCTTTGTTGGTGTAGACAATGAAACCGGTCTGGCTGCTGCCATAGACAGGCCTGTACATGTAAGGCTGTCTAAAACCTGCGTTTTTCTCAGACTCAAAACTTTCCCACTAGGAGGAATATTTACAGAGGTGGGAGAGTTTTGATTACTATGAACTACATTTAAACCAATGCCAACAATGTCTTCGTTGGCTTCCATGTCATTAACAAGGGCAATCTCTAACACGCGTCTGTCGACCTCCGAAATCATCGGGTCGTCAGAAGCCTGCAGAAGGTGAGCTCGCCTAGCCTGAGCATAATTCGCCCACGCTAGCGAGTCCCATGATACACACTCGGCACATGAACTGCGCCGGTAACATAATTCTTTGCATGAAAAACAAACCGTGTGGGCGTCCAAACCGGACCAGGTTTTCCCACACGTACTACAATTAGAAACTGGAATCTCAGACATGATTTATGAAAGAAATTCCAACCAAAGAAAGAATCTTTGAACCCAAGAAAGAAAACAAGTCAATCTCGTATAAGGATACTGCGGGTCGTTAACAACAACAACCCAGGTTGTATAAAACACTTCTTCCTGTGATGTGCACTGCGTGAGGTACAACAGAGAAAAGAGGACGATAATGGTTTGTGCAGACCCTTTATAGTAATCCTGCTGGAGTGGATGGGAGTTCCCCTGGCGGACAATTCTCCGCAAGGGGAGCTAACTTTTGAGTTTAACTTCCGTTTTCTACGTTGTATATCTTCCTGACGGAGATTAATTAGGCATAGAATTGAAACAGGTTTATTTGTGACATAAAAACTTATGTTACAAAGAGCTGTTGTGATTTTCTGATTATAGACTCAAAATAAATCTGTTAACACATTTGACATCATAAACAACGAAAGATGAAATTGACTTCAATATATGCCTGAACAACATTCAACCAAATTTTAATTTTGGAACTCAAACAATTAGCTTCCCTAAAATACAGCACTGCGCTGTTTTGGAATGCAGTGACCCCTGAACCTTTAGCATCAAAATCAACAAGGTGTTTCTTCGGTCCATCTTTCATGTGAAAGTCAAGAAACAAAGGTGAATAGTAGGGTTTCTGTATGCAACAATGAGTCTATATGGATGGCTTTTCTGTAATACAAAGGCCTGAACAATATTACCTTACAAAAAAGACTGACCGTTTCTTCCCTCTTGATGTTAAAGATGTAATCAGCCTCAAAATTGGAGAAACTCTCAAATGCGCTTTTTCAGCATTGAAGCATGCTAATGCATCATAGTTTTCATATTTAACAACGTCAAGGTCAATATACACAGAAAAGGCAAGAATATCAGTAAGAGAAATTGGAGAATTCCCTTCGCTTCGACGAACTTCGGTCGCGCCATAGCACGCACACCCACAACTTTTGGAATAGCGATGACATCATTTATACGACACTCCACAATATGACATCATCCAACAAGCAGCGATGATGCCTTATTTCATTTGACATGGCAATGTTGACAACCAAGCCACACAGTGCGCTCCACCGTGGTCACCGGAAAAATAAACAGCATGCCATGCCACTTATTTTTGATGATCCTTTTCTCCTGTTTTCTGAAGAACGCTGGACACAAGTTGAGATTGATGTGATCAAATATACTTCATTCTGTACCTGTTGTAACATCTGTCACTCTCAACGAGTTTCAGAAAACTTGATTGCAGTCTAGATTTTGAGGCTGATTACATCTTTAAGATATATGCAGAGTTTGGACACAACACATGATCTACAACTGGAGAAATCACATCTCAAAATGAATAATTGTCTTGTTGTACCATGAGTTGGTGGTATACATACCGGTACATGAACTTTAGTTCCATTCCACAACACCAAACAAGATTTTTAACTATTTCCTGATGCTTGGACTGTGCCACCTTGACCTTTTGAAATCTACTTCGGTACAGTATGCGACATATCTCCTCCCCCTTAATGTATCCACTTACAAATATTTGTAATTTTCAATAAGTTCCTGATTTTTTTTTGCCTCATTTATCTTGATGTCAATGTTGGTGTGCAACAACTCGTCTCGGCCTAGTGTATTCACAAAAACAAATTGTAACTGTTGATAGAAAGTTGTCACAGATATAGTCCGGATACGAATGGATGGATGGATGAAAATCATCATCATATAATATGTTCGCCTTGTATATGGGCAGATAAAAAGTCAAAGTGCAGGTTAAGCAAAGATTTACCTTTATTATGTTCTATTTATTGTTAGAAGAATATACAGTGGTTATATAGGTTTGGTCAGCGTGCACATTATCTTTAAATGGGTGAGTAAGTGAGTAGGATTTAACGTCGTTTTCAACATTTTTTCAGTCATATCATGATGGTACCTACAAGTGCCAGAACGCAAGAGCATCCACAGTTCCTATTATCCTGGACACTGATCAGCCCAGCCTGTACAGCACCCGGTCACCCATCCAAGTATTGACCGAGCTCAACTTTGCTTAACTTCGCTGATCTAACGAGAACCGGTGTGCCCAATGTGATACGCCGTACCCATTATCTTTAAATGTGCATGTCAACTTCATACCTGATCTAGGAGCAGGAATCTAACGATGTCCGTGTGGATGTCGTAAGGGAGTGCTTGTTTGATACTGTACTGGGCACACTCCATGAAGGCCTGTACTAGAGCACCACACTCACTGGGACTACTCTCAACCCTCTCTTTGGCCAGCCTGAGATAAATACATGTTAGAGACATTAAGCTGTCAAACTTTTATTGCTATGGTACATGACATACAAAGCCAACAACAGTATGTCAGTATTTCCCTTACAAACTAGAGGTAACAAAGACAGACTGCATGTATCTATCATGCGTAATCACGTAATAATGTGTAATCAGTACTGTAACTAAACAATTGCCAAATACAAGTGAAAATCACTAGAGGCAAATACATTTGGTCAGATGCTTGCCATCATGAGCAATTAATTATACAATTTTAAAATTAAAACCAAATCTTTTTCTCTAGTTCTTGGATAATGTAATTATAAGACAATAAAAATTTTGTACAGTTTTCAGAAATTTTTAAATTTCATTCTTTCATAGCTGATAAGCACTTAATATCTGTTAACAACATGTCTGATGACATGAAGCAGGGGGCAACCAGATTTCAATTTTAGCTTGCCCTCAGGGCAATCACGAGCAACCAATAATAAGCTCTGACCAAGAATAATGAGATATAGTAGTCTACCAAATGCTTGAATACTGACAAATAAGGAATGTATTCAAAGAAACTGCAAATGATCTATGGTATCACTGCTCAATGTTAATCTTAAGTGGTAAATTTTATCATGAATTTAACCATACCCCAGTTTCAAATTTTGAAAGAAATCTTCCAAGAATTTAATGTTTGAACCACAGATATCTTCAGGAATTTTGTTCAGCAGTGGCAGAAGGTTTGGTCCAATAGCCACAGCATTTCCATGGCAACCATTCTCCAGTAATTTCCTCAGTTTAGGTAGAAATGCCTTCTGTGAGTTGATATGAGTCCAGCAATCCTGGTGAGAAAAAAGGGTGAAATAATATTTCAGTAAATCCCATAAAAATTCAATCCTCCTACTAAAATTCAATCACCCTTAATTTTGCGAGTGAGTGAGTAAATAGAATTTAACGGCGCTTTCAACAATATTTCAGCCATATCACGATGAACCAACTAAGTACCACCCAGACCAGTTGTGTTCCTGCTACTTCAAAGAAGAAATCTTTGAAGCAGCATGGAACCAGACACCCTCCATCCACCCTATAAAACACTGAGAACAGCGCACAAGACACACACAGGATGCTTACATGGTGCAATAAAGACAAGTGATATTACAGTGCTAGACATCACATTATCAAGTCCTGTTGCTTCTCAGCAAAATGCATTGAAGCAACAGGAACCTGAACCCACCCAACCACAAGCCTAATTTTGTGAAAAAGAAATCAATCAGTTGTAATAAATTTAATCACCCTCTAAAATCATCGAAATAACAACAGGAGCCCAAGGGGCTTCAATATACGCCCGTATATCTGGAGTTACATTGGTTCAAATTTCAAGGTTGTTTAATAGCCTTGATTCCAATTGATCTAGCAATCCAGAGAAAGGTCTACAATTTTTTGCTTATAAGAATGTAACATATATATCACATCTTATATTGAATGATAAACTAAAATGAGCTTAACTCTTGGTAACTAGTTGACCTTGAAGCAAGAGCTGAGAGCTCACATATCCCACACTGAAATCGACAATAGTCAAACACAAGAAAATAGTAGTTTTCCTGCAAATGGATTCCTTTCAGACGAGAGAATTTTTCATGAAGGAAGAAGAAAGTGATGAAGTAAACCTTTGTTCTTGAGTTAATAAACAGGTGTGAAGTTCATAAAGGACTCCTCTTCCCGTTAAATTAGTAAATGTATGGTTTTTATTTCACAACAGTTTAACTAAATGAAGCGTTTCAAACATGGGAGATAACTCCACAGGACAATACCATATAAATGCAGGGAAAAGAACTTCGAATATTCCAACAATATTCCAACACATTTAGTCAGCTATTAAAGCTTGATTCAGTTTTGGGGGACTGCGACCTAGACCTTTGACAAATTGATCTCATATGTATGGCTCCACTTTGCCATGCGAATAAGGTATACTCAAAGTTTGGTACCAATCCATACCTTGAAACTAGAGCTATCGCATGGACAACAAATGTTAATGGATGAATGGACAGAACGCAACATCTCATTACACGACCTTCGACGGGCATATGAAACTGTGACTTTTAATGATTTCTTGATTTTGGGGTCACAGTGACCTTGACCTTTGACCTTGACCTCAATTTTGGTACACAACACATGGTCTTCCCTCAATCTATCAATGCACACAAAAAATCATGATTTTTAATGATTTCCTGATTTTGGGGTCACAGTGACCTTGACCTTGACCTTGGCCTAAATTTTGGTACATGACAAACAGTCTCCCCTTAATTTCTCAATGGACACAAAAAATCATGATTTTTAACAATTTCACGATTTTGGGGTCACAGTGACCTTGAACTTTGACCTTGACCTACATTTTGGTATGTGACACATTGTGTCCCCCTAATGTATCTACTGACACAAAAAATGTTATTTTTAATAATATCCTAATTTTGGGTCAGTGACCTTTGACCTTGACCTAATTTTTGGTATGCATCACTTCATTTCTGCTTATTGAATCCACTCACAAAAAATTAGAAAGTTTTAACGATTTCCTGATTTTTCAATCACACTGACCTTTGACCTTTGACCTTGACCTACATTTAATATGCAACACATCGTTCCCCCCCTAGGGCATCCACTCACCAAAAATTAGAACTGTAGATAGAAAACTGTCAACGATCAATGATTTCCTGATTTTTGGCAACAGTGACCTTTGACCTCTGACCTCGACCTCAATTTCGGTACGCGACACATCGTCTCCACCTGGTGTATCCACTCACAAAAAATTGCAACTGTGGATAGAAAACGTTCACAGACCGGACACGAACACTTCAGTGATTTCCCATTTTTTAGGCCAGTGACCTTTGACCTGTGACATCGACCTTCATTTTGGTACACGACACATCCTCTCCCCGTAGGGTATCCACTCACCAAAAATTGGAGCTGTGGATAGGAAACTGTCCCAGATATAGACTGGACACGAGAACCGGACAGCCGGACAGACAGACAGACGGACGGAAACCGCCATCACATAATACGTCCGCCTTTTGGGCGGGCGTATAAAAATGTAATGGATTCACTGCCTGCTTTTGGACCTGCAAGGATCCTTGTGCAATTATATGAACTGAGAAGAAATAGTATGAAAGATGCTTTCGTTATATGGTACCATAGTTACCAGCACTGTGCTCTACTGATAAAATGTTTCTATGGAGAATAAAATTACATCTGAATATCTGTGAACAGACTCAACATATTTGGTGAATGAAGGTATGATTTGTTGTGAGATAAAATATACGTTTCACAAGTCTTTAGCCAAATCGAGTAACCATGGTAACAGGAATGCAGAGAGAAATCCAGCCACCACCAGTTGATGTGATCTTGTATTGGTTCAAAGTGCATTGACAGAAGCTCTCTGATTGGTGGATCCTACTACAACCTGTATGACAGTTGTACTCGACTTCTTCCATATAACAATCACTTATGTGTTTCATGGCTGAAACTAATACACTGAGATAATATACATATGCAATGATGGAGAGTACAATACACTGAGGCAATATACCTGTAGATATGTGATTACGGAGAGTACCGCCTCCCAGAGAGGTGAACATATCACAGCATCAGGCTCATCAATGTTGTGGAGAACTAAGGGACAGATCTTCGCGGAAAACTTGACAGCTACTTCAGCCTGAGTCTGACACACTCCCGATATGAAAGTGTACAGAGCCGCCCGCACCTGGAATACATAAAATCAGAAGTCTATCAAACTTGAAGTATGACTTTTGTCTTTAATGCTTTATTCGACAGAAGCATCCCCAGCTCTCACTGATTATATCACAACTCTGACGTATGCACACATTGGCTTCTTTCTCAGTTGACTCTATGAATAGCTGGCTGTGAACTAGTACTTTGCCGAATGCTTGAAGTGGAATCCACATTAAAGCCAATGATGCAATTGGGTCAAACATTGAATCTGAACTTCGACCTCAAAATTGAATAGGGTTCTCCTTTGTCCCACGGATACGGTATACCTAAAGTTTGGTACCAATCCATAATACGGAACTGGAGATATTGCATGGACAAGTTAAGTTAACTGATGGATGGACAGATGGATGGATATCGTGATTGCATTTATGACCTCATCTATCGACGGGCATATAACAAAATCTTTGTAGATATTTCAAACTTTTATCAAAGCTATCAGGAAATGTCACAAATATTCATATGAAATATTCATCAAATATTACTTCACAGTCGTGTGAATAACCATACTAGGTACATTTAATTCTATCAGTACTTACACCTATAATCAGATAATATACATATGTGTAAAATGTTTTTAGTAATTGTGCAATTCTGGTAACAGCGTGTCTACTACAAGTACTTCCATCTACAGTGAAACCGGTGAATACCGACATCTGGGTAAACCGATCAATCTCTAAATACTGACAATATCCATGGTCCCAGTACTTAAATTTAAAGTATTTTAAACATTGATAAACCAGAGCTCTGTCAAAACCAACACTATAATCTGGTCCCACACATGGTCAGTATACACAGGTTTCACTGTACAATCCATTCATGTCATTACGATATAACGAGACAACAGATCGAATGTAAGGACTCCAGTAAAAGTCTGTGTAGGCGGACATACCGATATGATGGGTGATTTACTCAGCTTCCACAACTTGCTGTTCTCAAGGAGCTGTGTTAGGGCAGAAGAGATGGAGTCCAAGGAACCTTCAGAACCCTGTGCGTCTGTGGAACCCTTAGAGCCTGTAGCCCCCTCAGAGGTGGATGACACAGTCTCTAACAACTTCCTCCAGGCTAGTAGGGAGGAGGTTAACACTCGGTTATACTTTGTCTCCATATCTTCTTGTGTGGCTGTCCTGTAATATGTGAGAAGCAATCTGATTAAAAACAGATCCAAAAAACCTATTCTGTATCTGCATCTGATCCTCTCCCTATTTCGAGTTCCTGTACCACATTCTACACAAATCCCGGGAATTTGTGACTCTCGTAAATAGTAAGACGGAGAGTGCTACAATGTATGACATGAATTAAAATTTCAATTCGAATCAGGTCAAGTTGACAACCAATCCACAGCAGGAACTGTCCCCACAGTGTTGTTAATATCACCCTTGCCTGATGTTGAAAACATTTAGCTCCTTCCTGTACAACTTAGCTCAGATAATATTTGCATAAATATAAAGCAAATCTCAATTATAGATATTCTTCATTACTTTTCGTAATGGTTATGAGTCGGTCATATATATTTCTCTGCAGGAAGGCAATTCTAAGTTTGTGAATTTTGAAATTTGTCAGTTTACTGCAACCAGGTCATATATCCCAGTGAGTTGGTTGCATAAGAAGACATCGGTTTTATCATTTCATGGCATAATGATTGGTCAAATATGATGTAGCCGTAAAGATTTATTTTTGTATCAGATGGTTATCGAACGGCCTTGAGATAGGTAGGAAGGTCAGATCCAGTTACAGAATCGGTTTTTTGGTTTTGTTTTTTATCAGATTGATGTGACGAGGAAAGTATTTTATATGTGTGCTAAACTCTGATCCATCAGAACATGTAGACAGTATCTGAAAGCTCATTAAAATAAATTTGTATATCATCACAAGCTCGACAAAGTGGGGCAGGTAGATCTTTATTTTATTTTTTACTTTCATTTTTAGTAGGATACCAAGTATTATGTACAAACTATATGTTGTGAAATACATGTGAGCATAATGATGTATAGTTAATACAATTTGCAAAATATCCACAATTTGCAAAATTTGGACATTTTCTAACCAAAAGTTCCCTGTTTGTTGGCATGATGGTCCACATTAATGGCCCAGCAGTTGCCAGGATATCTAGAAGTTGTCATATCTTGGCAACTGAAGACACTGTTAAGGCAAACACTAGTGCTATGATGTATGTTGACATATGCACAAAGTGTTATTTGTGGAATCAGTAAATCCAGCTGTGTATACTCACTTGGGATCACTCAGTGTATCAGCTGTCTGGTTAGTTATGTTATCAGACAAAAACTGAAATAATAGAAACAGATAGAAGAATCTGAAGCTCATATATTACCAATCAACCAGGATATATTTGTTCAACACATGTCTGATCTTAAAACAGATGGGATACACTGTATAAGATGTGAAAGGAGACATAGTTTAATGGTAAAAACTTGCACAAATGGAGGGAATAGTATTATCTCATCTCAAGATAATCATCCCGATCATCACATACGCAGATAATCAACACGATCATCCCCCCAAAGAATCGGAAGACAATCATCACGATCATCTCATCAGAAGACAATCATCATGATCATCTCATCGGAAGACAATTATCATGATCATCTCATCAGAAGACAATCATCATGATCATCTCATCGGAAGACAATCATCATGATCATCTCATCGGAAGACAATCATCATGATCATCTCATCGGAAGACAATCATCATGATCATCTCATCGGAAGACAATCATCATGATCATCTCATCAGAAGACAATCATCATGATCATCTCATCGGAAGACAATCATCATGATCATCTCATCGGAAGACAATCATCATGATCATCTCATCGGAAGACAATCATCATGATCATCACATTTGAAGATAGTCATCATGATCATCACATCTGAAGACAATCATCATGATCATCACATTTGAAGATAATCATCATGATCATCTCATCGGAAGACAATCATCATGATCATCTCATCTGAAGATAATCATCATGATCATCCCATCTGAAGACAATCATCATGATCATCCCATCTGAAGATAATCATTATGATCATCACATTTGAAGATAGTCATCACAATCATGGTTAGCAACTGAATAACTCACTATTGACACTGTTTTTGGGATGACACTTTCTTAGTAAAGCATTCTGGATGAGTCAGTATCATGCAGAACTCAAGAGGGACTTGAACCCGCGCCCTCAGAGTTTGACACCAAATCGCCAGGAGTCGGACTGACCCATCCAGCACTAGTATTTGTGCTTTACCAAGAAAGTGTCCTCCTAAAAATAATTGGATATAAGAGATGTTTATACCTCAGCAATGTCCTCCTTACAGAACACAATGGCATCTGTTTGTTTAGCAGGAGGAAATGCTGATGTGAAGGCTTGCTGAGCAGCAGTTGCCACTGTTGGGTAGGTATCACACTGACACAGTAACCAACATCCCATGATGGTCTTCAGGTGTGGGGCCAGGCTTCGACCCACTCGGGACACCAGCATGGCCATGGCTTGTTGAGATGCCTCTCGTACTTTATGGTCGACATCCTGTAAATGTGTCAAGAATCATGAGATTTAAAAGTCAAATATCTAATATCAATAACTTTCATAAACATGGTTTTGTATTCAGATAGTGAAAACTTTGTTCTATTGATATTTGTGAATGTGACAAAGCAAAATGACTATCTGAATCTTCAAATTCCATGGCATCTAGTAGAGCAAGCTGATTCAATAACTAAATGTAATCTGATAACCTGAATAACAGTAAAATTATTTACAGTAGATCATGTTTCAGCAAATAATAGTAAATGATATCATATAAATATTTACAGTACTTAAACTTATTTTCCTAAAGTACATACCAGAGAGACTTTGTTATAAATCCTCGGCCAGAATGGTAGTACAGCTTTCACAGTATCTTCATCATAGTCCTTGCACAGTGTACTGAACTCTTGTAAAGCCTGTGAAACACATGCAGAAAAATACATGACTGATAATGACAGCAAAGCTGGGGTGACCACCATGCCGTTTCTGTTGTTATTCCCATTTTTGTCGTATTTATTTGAAAATAAAAAGCTTTCCTCTCTTCATCATCAATGTTCCTGTAAGCATGGTGAGTTAACCTGTAAAAGGGCCATCCTTAAAAAATTGATTGTTGGGCTGTAGACAGGTTGGAAAATGCAGACAAGTGATTTAAATTTACAGGAAATAGCTATGATTTTAGCATGAAATTTGAGAGAAAAAAAAAGAAAAAAAAAATTGGAAGATACATGTAGGCCAATAAATAGTTTTGGGTAGCAATCAACATATTTTTCAACAAATTAGAATATTTAAGAAAGGTGATTTAATATTGAATGCTGAATCAAAGTTACTATACCTTGAGTTTTGTGACATTATCTCGCTTGGAGAGTTTACGCAAGGTCATTCTGAAGGTTGGGTCAAGGCCACTATCCTCATCCTCCAGAGCTTGACTAACAGGGACATAGGCTGCTGTCCCTGGGGCTGCCCCAAACCCTATGAACCCTGAAGGTTGGGAACCCCCAGTGGATGCCGCTAGGAGTTCAGCTGCGTGACTGCTGCTTGAAGGCTGTGAACGGACAATAGGAGTGTCAGAACATAATACTGGTAATGTAACATTAACACCATGCCCATAGCCAAAGGTGGCTCAGAGGGGTATGGTGAAGCTCCAGTTTGGAAAAAATAAAACAATTTTTTTCACATACAAATGCCCACCCTGATTTAAGCTTTACTAACAGGGACATGGACTGCTGTCCCTCCCAGGGCTGCCCCAATCCCTATGATCCTAAAAGGTTGGGAATCCCAGCTGAAGCTGCCTTGACTGTTGCTTGAGGGATGTGAACTGACAACAGGATTGTCAGAGCATCATGGCCAAGGGAAGTTTAGGAGGTTCAGATGAACCCACTTTATGGAAAAAATATTATATTATTACATACAAATGCCTTTTTCAGATGGAGGCGAACTGCCCTATGTCGCCTGCCGAAATGTCCTGACACAACTATAGTGCCCTTTACAAAATTTACAGTAGTTTTTCTTCCCTCTTGAATGTCTTCAAGTACATAATTCATATTATCTGTCATTGTAGTAGGCCTATTTTTTTAGCACTACTGAAAAGCAAACAGAACCTTAGAACTGTGAAACATCAAGTGGCTGCTTGCTTTTCAAATATCAGTACACAAATACTGGTACTTCAGTTTCCTAGCTGCTGAAGTTCTGTCTAGAGCAATACTGCAGCACACTTACTATCATACTCTAGACCATAATTTGCCCTACTTGGTTTTTAGAACCCCAGTTTTTTTTTACCGGTAGGCCTACCCCTGCGTATTCATGATTTACCTTGACATTTCCTTTAGTACGCTGCGACTGCTTTTTACTTCCTGGCCCAGGCATGATGAAATGAAGTATGCTAAGTGCAGTGCTATTAGTATTAAACCATCATAGCAGAATTATCAGATCATTACACGGGCTGTCAGCCTGGCACACATTGCAGTTTGCTGAATCTGGCACTCTATGTCTTTGATGTATGTGAACTCAGTGTCTGGGTTTCCTCAAAACTGACGTTAATATCACAAATGAATCCTCTTAAATCAGTTACAATATATAACCACTGTTGTTGAGGAACGGTGCTGTTTGTGGATATAAAATATGAATAGTTTCATAACGAAGTGCCAACCACATGCGACCCCAAACAGGAAGTGCCACCTGACCGGGAGCAGTTATTATTTGCGTTCATTTTGACATTTCAGTTGGTTTGATTATTTGATAGATCACTGGATTAGTCCCTATCTGGAATAAACTATCCCTTAACTAAATTTAAAATCACATGGGAAGGGCAAATTCATGTATGAAAACTCAAACAAAGAAACGGTGAAAGTGTTCAGGTTTCCAATTTTCTGGGCGCGATTAGCGTTTTGCTGGTAACTTAGTTGTGGCGCGTATAATCTTGGTACGTTGTGGCGAGTATCACATTGGCATTTAATCGAGCGATTTAGGTTCCAGAGAAGAAAATGTCACAAGAAAACGACGGGCTGCTTCCTCTGTCGAATTATGACGCATTTGGTTTTGATCTAGATCACACATTGGCGAAATACAATTTGGTGGAAAGTTTCAAGGTACCAACAATTTGGCATCTGCCATCATCATCATTTTGTGCATGTTGTTGTTGTTGCAGCTTATGCAATAAATGCATGTTTTTGAGAATCGACCCACTAACTGTGCAATGATTTTTGTCTCCATCAAAGACAATATTTTATACAAACTGTTAATACTTATTGGATAATTAATATGGTTGTTAGATTCAGACAAGAACATTGTCTGTTAAATACGATATGTTTTCTCCATAAAGTTGACCTATAAGGCCATGTCAGAATTCCTTATCAACGAGAGAGGGTACAGCAAAGAACTTCAGACAGACATAGAAGTGGACAAAGACTTCTGGTAAGAAAATTTTCTTACCATATTTTTATGTAAGAGGATACCTGATATATATAGGAAGTATTTACCACATTCTTTTCAATGAGAAGGCAAAGTAACTATATCATGATGTATATTTTGCTGTATCATGTATATTGGGTACAGATATAATCACAATAGATCTACACAAAGATAATACATAGCTTAAACATGTCAGTTTGATTGCTACCTGCAACATTTATGTTCAGCATTAATGAGATATATGTCCATGGTACCTGGTATATTTAAATAGTACGGTATCAAGGGTCATAATACAATTTGTGTGCCAAAAGGAAGGTATCATTGGTGTTTGTCATTGTTACCAATATATGAGTTATTGTTTGTCATTGTTACCAATATATCAGTTATTGTTTGTCATTTTTACCAATATATTGGTTATTGTTTGTCTTTGTTAACAATATATGGGTTATTGTTTGTCATTGTTACCAATATATGAGTTATTGTTTCAGCACCAAGGGTCTTGTTCTGGATTCAGACAGAGGGAATGTGTTAAAGTTAGCTTATGATGGAACAATCCTTAGGTAAATACAGAATGACTGGATATACAAGTAACTGATAACCTGTCTAGGTCAACAGAGGTCAGATAACTATAATTACATGTATCTGTCTCCCATTCTGTATCATCTTGACAAATAAAGTTTGATAAAATGATGATTTTGTACTTCTTCCAAACAAACTTAACTGGTAATCTGTGAATATAATATATTTTTTTTCTGTAAATTCGTGATGTGAAAAAAACTAAACTGGATGAATGTTTTCATCAGTATCAAGCCACAGTGATAATAGTACAATTCACAGATATGGTAAAATCTTCTGAAAAACATCTGTCAATCTTGGATATTTGATTTGTTACCCATACAAGATGTTTTCTAGTTTGTGACTTTCAAAATATCAAATTTACCCATGTTTGTTGGATTATTGATTGATCAGTATTTGCTTGGATTTTGAAGATTTGTCTTTTTATTGGCACAGGTAAATCCAGATTTATGTTTAATGTTACAGAGCCAGTCATGGGACCCAGATGATGGATAATTCAGAAATACAAAAGATCTATGGCAAGGAGAAGAAATGGGAACATTTTGCTTATCTCAAGGAACATGTCAACAGTGGCAGTAGGTACTATGGTTTTTACGGCGATAATGAAACAGTTGTATTTATGATAGAACTGAACGAATAACAAAATAATATTGAGTTACTAGTATTTCTCCTTTTATTATTGGGGCCCTAGGTGGCCAAGTGGTCTAAGGCACTTCGCTGGTGACCGCTAGCATCTCACCACTGAACTGGCATGAGTTCGAGCCCGGCTGGTCCATGTGTTAAAGTTTGTCAGTTACTTGCCGACGGGCGGTGGTTCTCTCCGAGTACTCCGGTTTCCCCCACCAACCAAACTGACTGTCACCATATGAGTGAAACAACCTTGAGTGTAACATTAAGCCAAATCCCCCCCCCCTCCTTTTGTTATTGATCTGCTTGAACCCAGTCAAATCAAATCTAATCTCAACAGAGCTTTGATTGAGCCCGTTTGCCCTGGTAGACCAGTACAGTGGGAGGTAACCACCTTTTTGTGCAGTTGTTTTAGATGTAGATGTCAATAGCTGATATAGTTTTCAGTAGCCGAGAAGCCTGAATATTGTTGTGACAGCTGATGTCGCCTATGTTGTCTATATGCCAATATCAAAGATATTGAACTTGATGTTCATTTCTTGAACACCGATTATACTTTTCAGTTTCTATCCTGCAAAATGTAACCAGGCTCATGTGGATGTTATTTTAATTATGAAAAAACCTCCTTTACATATATTTCAGTTTTTGTCTTTTCATTCTCTTCCAGCAAGTTACAGAATCTTTGAAAACTATTTTGACATGCCAGGAATTGTGATATCAGCTCGAATTGTTGACATTCTTGATAAAGAGGTATGGTACCAGCAATCTTCAATGTTGTACTGCTAACAATCTATTCTTCCATGTAAATTTTTGTATGTAATTTCCTGATTTCAGACATTTTGGGAATGGTAAATAGTAATCTTGAATTGAACATTACATATATTGATTTACATGTATATATAATGGTAATTATAAGTTATCTAGTTTTGATGCAGTTTTGGTTGTTATTTGTGACCTGGCGTGAAATTTCAGGGTTGAAATTTTACAGCCAGGTCACAAACTGGATCGAACCTTTCTCAAACTTACCCGTCATATATTATTCTTCAATTTCACTCATTCAACACACTCCATACTATGAAAGTATATCCTAATCACAAGGAAGCTAATACATTGACCACATACAGAAGTATGGAGCAATAGGTGCCGACTGGTCTGTGTATATTTCAAAACTGTTTGTTGCAATTTGACATCAACAAGCATGAAGTCAGCGTACATGGTGTAATTAGCAACAGGACACAAAGATGTTTCCAACTTGCTTGTTATTATTTCAAAACCATTTGTCACAATTTAACCTAATATGATCATTTTTAACCTTGTAATCAGCCAATGAATGTGCTAGTTTGTGACAGAAATGGTGACATGTATTTTAATTACAAGGCAGGTAAACGTTTGGAGAAGTACAGCTTTTGGGAAGATGTCTTTGCAGCATTTACTAACACTTACAGATACCAAGCCTTTTCAGGTATGTAGACTATAATTGATAATGGTGTGGAGAGGTTTTACTAAAATCATGATGAATAAAATTTTGATTACATATTTGTACATTTTCAACATTTATTCTAAGCTTTCAATGTCTATACTCTCAGATCTTTGAGGATGAGGATCGTAAACCTCAAAAGCTTAAAATAAATTTTGAAAAGGTACAAATTTTCAGTTGCAGATTATAATGTTAGAGAAAGATGCCTCATGGTATTAATGAATAGAATAGCACTCCACTGAAAAACAAATAAACATTGATGCTAAAAGAAATTTTAATTTCAAATGTATATCCCCATATCAGTCAGAAGTGGGGGGGGGGGGGGGGGAGAGTTCCTTTCGCAATGTCTCATTGAATCCGAAAAGGAGTGTAAACAGTAAAATCATTTCCGGAATCTCAATATTCAGAACTTCATCTTGAAGTCTTGCTGAAATGTTAAAGATCATCCTGGATCATGACAGCAAATATAGCAAAGATCATCTAGGGTTCTGACAGCAAAAAATGTCAAATATCATCTTGGATCCTCACAGCAAATACAGCAAAGATCATCCTGGGTTTTGACAGCAAAAATGTCAAATATCATCTTGGATCATGACCACAAATATAGCAAAGATCATCCTGGGTACTGACAGCAAAAATGTCAAATATCTTTCTGGATCCTGACAGCAAATATAGCAAAAATCATCCTGGATGCTGACAGGAAATATAGCACAGATCCTCCTTGATCCTGACAGCAAATGAAGCAAAGATGACTCTGAATCCTGACAGCAAATATAGCAAAGATCATCCTTGATCCTGATAGCAAAAATGTGAAAGACCATCCAGGATCCTGACACCTATCCTGAGTCCCCCCAAAACCCTTGCCCTCCCACAATATAGCACATATAATTTACTTGTGATACGTATATTTTGTCCGTTGGTTATGTAACCAACGTTTGACCATCTTCTCCATTTCAGAAAACAATGGTGGATATTTTCCAGACCTTAAGACCTCCCCCGAGAAGTATTTGAGAAAATGCAGTGAGAAAGTGAAAAACTGGTTAAAGTCCCTGAGGAAGCAGAAGAAATTTGTATTTCTTATGACATCTTCATATATAGATTTTGCTACAATGACAGCAGAGTGTGTTCTTGGGTAAGGAAACCGTCACTTTCCATGTACCTCAGTCTTTTCGGTGGTATTGTTACTTTTGCTCTCGAAGTGGGAGGGGGTGGGGGTGAGGAGGGAACTGCCACCTGCTGTCGCCTCTGTATTCTAGATCTATATGGTACATTATATTATTTATAATGCCTCCATAGTTCTAACTGCATTAGAAAAATCAGTGCAGACAATTGACATTCAAGGGTGTAGCTTGCTTGATGAAAAGATTGTGCAGTGTTGCCAAATAAGTCCCACAATCTCATTGGTCAGTCTTCATTGACTGCTCGCATGTGTTCAAACTTCTCACTCAGATTGGATGAAATCAATCGTTGGCAGGTGGGCAGGCCATAAAACCAGACAGCAATAATCCTCAACTTTAAATGAAATACACAGAACAATGGATTGAATTAGCATACATAGTTCGGCGGGTAGGTTGGCAACAGTGGAAGGTTGTAAAAATCATTCCATGAATGTCTGGTAGTGTACCTCAAACCATGACCAATTTGTTTATCCAGTATTTCAGTTAAGCAAACCCACCCCACATTGTTTTGCTTAATTTTTGCAAGGGGGAATAACTCCTGATGTTAATAGCACAATCAAGGGATATAACTCCTGATATACAATCACAATCAAGGGGAATAATAATCTAGCTGAATTGTGACATGTGGAATGCTCAGAAATGATGAAGTCCCAATAAATATAAATATTTTATTTCATCTAACAACAATGTATAGCTTTGGATTTGTTGTTGCTGATAGTTTTATAAAAAGTCTTCTGCAGCTCTGATCAAAGTTGTACTGGAATGATGAGGACATCAGGGGTTTTTCTAGCCGTTTTTTCATCGTGGTAACCACGATGAAAAAAGAAAAATATTGAGTTTTGCAGAGAATTTCAAATTGAGTTTTGATAAAAAAAATTGAGTTTTGCGATTTTTGCCGTTTGCGCGCAAAGCGCGCACGAAAAAAATATTGAGTTTCCCACAATTTACCAGTTGTCAGTTGATATGTTGTCTCGCATGACCCGCCCACATCAATAGTTAGGAGATAAATAATGCCGTATGTATATCAATTATCAGTAATTTTTGACTGTAAAAAAAATAAGTAAGCAAATCCAAGTAAAACGAATGAGGTGGTCGCTTGCCGTCACAGCGCGGAGGCCACGAGTGGCAAAAGCCACCATTTTGGTCCACATTCTTGGGGGAACCCCTGGCCTGATTTCAAAACGAGGCACAGTCCTTTTCCCGGCATGAATCTCTAGCGAGGATTCCCTCGTGTCAAACACACAGCAGTCAAGTTTTAACTCCGGCAGTTTTGATGGTCGCGTACCAAAGCCATTATTGTTTTAGTTAACGGGTCAGTTGTTTCCTCATCAACCAGTCGGCACATTGTGCCGAATTTAACCATTCATTTCTCTAGTGATACGCTTTTGGGCAAAGTGATCGAGCGCTTCACATCTTCACTCCCGACAACAACAACGACAATACAGGCTGTCGACCTGCACGTAACGAAATACTCGTACAGCCTAAGGACGATGGACATACAAAAGTTGTTGCCCTGGACAGAGAATCCCTATCTTCAGTCATTATAAAAGAATAAAAGAAGTTGAAAATTTGGGTAATAAATCCTGCAGTTATCTTTAATAGTGGTCACAAGTAAGAGTGGTTTCCCAGGATTTCTATTTACAGAATGTGTGCGCTTTTGAGTTTTACTGTCTACCATAATTATTTATGTTATGTTTCAATTAAATTAAAGCAAACTTAAGATGTCTCTTTAGAGAATAATTATTTCATAAATGTTTTTTTCTGGTGATCTTTATGAGAGATTTCAGAGAGTATAAATCTGTAAAATAGGAATTTTGTCAGGTTATATATTCAATCACATTCTTCTCTGTCAACGGTAGAAAATTCAGCTTCAATAATTAATAATTATAGCTTCTAGCATGTATGTTTTATTATGAGAAGGTCAAGCTAAACAACCTATTAACTGACAATGGCCATACTGTGGTTTGGTGTGGTTGAACAGGAGTGTACAAGTGTATTCGGTCGAAGGCCGAACATTTTAGACTGATGTTTATATCTTGATTGACAACGCAGCAGCAGTTCAATATGTTGTTGTTGCTCTAAGAAGACACGACACGCTACTGTCGCCTTCAATTGTTGGACAACACACGGTACCCTGCCACGGTTTGGGCCAACGGGTTATCACGTAACACTGGGTTATTTTACCAATGTTACATAGACTGTATATAATTCATGTCAATAGGGTTGTCAGTATTTGTCGATCTCTAAAGTAGCGTCTACAGTGTTTCTGTTCTCGTAAACATATGACCAACCTCAGTTCTGTAATTGGTGCGATGAAAAAGTTGAAAAAGTTGAGTTTCATCATTTTTTTGATGAAAAAGGAAAAAAAATTGAGTTTTGTAGAATTTTGAAATTGAGTTTGTGAACAATTTTGGGCTAGAATAACCCCTGGAGGTACATAAACTTTCAGCAGATTGCGGGACTGTTTCTTTTAATGATTTTAAGTCAGAGGATTCAGACTCATTGTTTATCTCTGAAAGTTTTTTTGTGCTAAGCTTTGTTGCCTGTCCTTGTGGACTGAAAATTATCAACTGGCAGGGGTTGGGTTCTCTGCCTGAAAAAACTGTAGATGTGAGATATAGAACCACTGCTGTTTTGATGCATGAAGAAGCATGACCTGCCACTGTCCTTAAATCTCATTTAATACCCTTTAGTAGTGTTTCATTATTTGAATTATATTTCATCTTTTGAAACTTAAAATCACTATAACAGTTTCAACAGTGTTATAGAATTAGAAAAGCTGACAGACTCCTGTCTTTCCCAGTCCCAATCCGGAATGTTTTTAATTTTAATGTTGATCTGTTTCAGTGCTGAGTGGAAGTCCTACTTTGATCTGTGTATAACCTTTGCTAGGAAACCATCCTTTTATTTTCACAGCAAACCATTTCTCAGGATCGGTAAGTTCATGCAAATTCACTTTCTGAAACCTGAGAGTATTTGCATATTTCTTCATATTTTATTTGTGATAATTTTGAAAAGTAAACGTACCATGAAGTTCCAACATATAAATCTGAAATTATTATTTGAATTGGTAAAAATGATGCAAATTGATGTATTTTATATGTTTATATAATTTTAGAGTGGCGAATGTCAAATGTATGTATGTATTTTGTTGTATGTGGCCCTAGATTTTCTGTATAAAAATTAATGTATATGTATTATTGTATGTCTGTTTTCCTTGCATTGTTATATTTGAAAATAATATAAAGAAAAAATAAACATTCTTGTGTGGTAGATTATTAGATGTGTTTAATATGTGTCCCATAATGTTGTAGATGGTGATATGGAGAAGGAGCCAATATCGGAGTTGTCAGAGAATCAGTGTTACTCTCAGGGTAATCTACACCTTCTTAACAACTATATCTCTAAGGTCACTGGTAAAACTGAACCAAAGGTAGGTCAACAAGTATTCACCATTCCTAGATATTAGCCACGTTTCCATTCCTCAGCAGTATTGATCTTGTTTGAAACCAGATGCGTAATTTAAAAATGTCCCATTTCATTGCCATAATACATAATGTCACAATGTTAAGAGGACAATTATATTGGAAAGGTCCTCCTACAGTTCCTGAACTTCGTCAATTTCCATGAATGACAGGGTGATGCAGCGCTCAAGTTGTTTTGAAAGAAATGACTCCAAACTCATCTGTCTCAGAAAAGCAAATAATTCATCATCGCCATGAGTACGACAGCTTTCCTCAGTCATATTGCCTTTGGGCCCAGTCATTTTGAAATTTATAATCAAAATTATATTCATTCTGCTCTATAAATTTAACAGTTTTACATTTGTGATATGGAAACATTGATGTGCCCATTCATGGCATTATTATCAACTTGATAACACCACTCAACAAAGTGGGTTAGTTGGTTCTCACCTGATGTAAATCAAAAATGATGCCGCAAACCGGCCAAATTACATTTTCCCTTACCATTACCTTGAGCTTACTCAGAATAGCATGAGTTACGTAACTCATGCAGTGAATACTTTGATAGTTTAAGTAAAAGCCATGAATTCGCATCTATTGGATATTTTCTGGAGTTACAGCCCCCTTCATTTGGAATTTACTGCACATGCTGTAATTTTTTCTCATGTTCCATATTTGTCACCTTCTGCATCATTTTCTAGAATCCTCATTTGATACTCTTTTTCACCTTTTTTCTGTACATTTATCAAATTCTTGCGTACTGGTATTTACATACCATACATTGTATGTCCAGAGAGCTATATAGTCCTGTCTTTCCATTCATAATGATCACAGGTAGATGTAGTGTGAATGGTAGTGGCTTATCAGCACATGCTGGGGCTTCTTATCTATTTGTTTGTTTCCTAACTGCTTTGTTATCTCACATTTCAGGTGGTTTATTTTGGAGACAGTTTACGAGCTGATGTGTTTCCATCTAAGGAGTATGCTGATTGGGGAGTGGTACTCATCATTGAAGAGATGGAGGCTGAGGGTTACACCCTGCATGACCTCAACATTAGCCGAGATAGTGATGAAGAGGAGACAGAACCTAAACGAAAGAAAAGGAGACATGAGGTCAGGTTTGAATGGAAATAATGACAAGAGCGAGCAAGTATCGTGTTTGAGAATTACTGTTTGGAGGGTGAACTTAGCTGATTTCTTAAAAATTTCATTTCAATATCCCCAAGACCCGGGCTTTCTTGGTGAAGTAAAATCAACTAGAAGAATGCAAGTGCCATTGTTCTAATTAAGTACATGTAATAGACAATAGTTTACTGCCATAAAACAGCTGAGATGTACCACAATGGAATAGGATGAGGCTAAGTTGACCTCAAATTTCAAATGACCTGAGGGGTCAAAAGTATGCTGTTATGGTCAACCAGTACTTCATTCCCTGAGAGAAATGGCGATTGATATTTGTCTGTCAATGACCTTTTATTTCTGACACCACCGGTTTTCAATTAGAACTTGCATTTCACCAAATAATTAATAAAGACTCAAGGAAAATGCTGTTTGAATCTTCAATCAATCAACAACATTTTATCCAGCTTGTTTCACTTGTTTGCTGTTGAATTCAATATTGACTCCCGAGATCTGCGTAACCTCAAACACCAATTCAGTATACTTCACTACCTTGCAAAAAGGAGGTAGAAAGCTCTCATGAGCATATCATTTTTTTCGTACCAATTTCCTGCGTTAGGGCCGCTGTAATCTTAGATCTACCCTGTGATCATCTGGCTTGGAGTGGTTGAACACATCAAGGGCGACAACTCTGGTCTGTACCAAATTCTCAATCACAAGAAGGGAGACAACTCGTGTGTAATCGCCCGAGCTTCATTGGTTCTGGGTGGGGTGAATGCCATGGCTGTGTAGGCTGGTGATGTAGTGACTTGTCCCTTCTCAAGACCAACTAAAATACCCTCAAGGTTTATTGTTACCTCAACCTCTTATCCTAAGCTTTATTTGATTCATTTACCCTGGACTGGAATGTCCCCGGTAGACCCTGAATGTTTTGGATGACTGCTGCTGGTTCACCCTTTGTTATTTTATCTTGGGGAAGCTATATTTTCTAACTTGTTGTCTAATCCATGCTTTGCATCTAATCGCAGTGTGGGTGACTTAGCCTTTTTGCCTCTAATTGCAATCTGGTACGGGCTTTCGCCCCGAGCAAATTGAAAAAAATACTGTCGGTGTTCGCCTTTCATAGATCTCTTGTGACCCCTGGCTGACCTTTGTGGGATGTAGGCAGTGCGCCAAAAGTATCAAAACCTCAAAAGAGCTTATCACTGCTAAATCATTAATTCAAAGTTAATTACAATCTTCACTGAATATGAATGGTTTTAATTAAAGAAAGTTTAATCAAGCATTTGAAGATGACCAAACTATGCGAAAGTTACTCTAGAATAGAAATAAATCTGGTTTGAGACTGACACCTGGTTATTGATCTCTTCACAACCATGGCGACCATTGGTAAAACTGCTTGAAAAAATATGTTAATAAACATGGATTTATCGAACAACAGTGAAAGTTATATCACTTGGATAGACAACTAGAATGATCATGTAACCAATTAGCAGTAAGTATGAGCAACAATACTGTCGTATAATATACAGTATTTTTCTTTAATTCAAACTAAGTCAGTCACTATCAGATCTGACAAATCTATCATGGCTGTAGTCCCTGTCATATTATGTCGCATACAGTAATATCCGGAGATGGGCTTTAATCAACAATTACCATTATAACTGAACAGGAAATATTAACAATAGATCCATTTATTTTATATCAAAATCAGCTGTTTTATGCTAGTAAACAATTATCTTCTAACATCCTTTAGATAAAATATTGCATGAAGTGTCATAAAAATACGAGATTTCAACTGAGATTTTTCAGTTCTAAAGTGACTTGGTCCAATAACAGTCAGACAATAATATGCCAGGTGCTAATAAAACGAGAATTGTCTGTGAGGCCCAGTATAAAAACTGATTGTTTATCCTCCCCTCGTGCATCAGATGAACTGGCCCACATAATTTTTTCTTATTATCCAAGTCAACCCTAGGTAAACTATTGGCAAAGTCTGCAAGAGT
Organism: Hanleya hanleyi; assembly: GCA_036873755.1. Classification (NCBI taxonomy): domain Eukaryota; kingdom Metazoa; phylum Mollusca; class Polyplacophora; order Lepidopleurida; family Hanleyidae; genus Hanleya; species Hanleya hanleyi. The sequence continues at coordinate 16,861 of JAVTVY010027341.1, read as the reverse complement.
CTGAAGTTAACCAGTTCAGGCATATCCTTGGAAAGTACTCTAGTCATGGGATAAAAAATTAAAATGAAATGCATCCTCATGCATCCATTTATTTTTCAAAAAGGATGATAAACAATCCATTTGTTTTAGTTGGCCTAAGATGATTTGCTACATTTTGCTACTTTTGTCAGCAGGATGTCTGCCTGTCCACACTTGGTCCACTGGAGAAGGATTTTCTCTTGTCTGATGAGTGGGGATCATTTTTCACTGATGACGCTGATGGGGTAGCAGTACCTGAGAATACTTCTACTCAACACCGACACATGAATACATTCTGGGGCTGGGTCATTAGTCAGTACAGCGATATCGCCATTCCTAATATGGAGTACATCACAGGTAAGATTGCCAAAGTACAGCCTGAAAGTACTGAGCCATTTTCTGTAATCCGCATTAGGCTAGAAGCACGGCAGCCCAAAGATTTCTTTACTAACTGGGTACAATTCCTTCCCATTGGTTACATTTTACAATGCTATGAAAATTATCAGGAAGCAAGTTCTTCACATTGAAAAATCATTAGAACTAAGAGAGACAGAGGCCTGAAAATGTGCTACAGTGCCTGGAAATGTGCCAGTGATAAATTGTTCAATTTTTCTATGCAATATACTAACAGTACCAATACTTGATGCAAATTATGAAATTTCAGTCGTTAAATATCCAAAGGGTGGATCAATGAGTCTGAATCAATGATAAATAAAACTGCATCATATAGCTACAATATCAGGATACCAGTAGACATATTGTCGTGAAAATCCTGCCAGTGTGAACATCAATGTGTGCTATCTGTATGGCCTCATGAACTGGCACATTTTTGGGCCTTTTATATGTTGCTGATAATCACACTGTATTTATATATTTTTTTTATCCTCTGCTCCAAGGATTCCAGAAAAAATAATAAAATAGGGGTCTACAAGTTATTCAAGGGAGATTAATGTTGCTGCTCACAAAATTATTATAATTTGAGACATACGTTTGGAATACAACCAGTGCAAGAATGTTTTTTAAAAGACCAAATGTTAACAAACCATCACAACACAACTCGTGAGCCAGTCATGTTTACAGTTCTAGCATCTGTGAAAACATTGATCAAAATCATGTGAAATTGTGCGTTAACATAGCCTGAAACCCAGAGGTGGGCACATTATTGGATTCAGCATATTTTTCGGGGCAGTGACTGTAATCCTTAACCTTGTCACATTCAGGATAAATGGTCCTGGTAATTTATTATTCAATAAATGCTGTTCAGACTGGGGATTCTATCCTAACACCTGTACACTCCATGTAACACATTGAAGCCAGTTGGTATTCTATAATGGGTTAACAGGAATTTGACGCGTGTCCTACTGCAATATAATTTCATGGTGAAAAGTTGAAGAAGTGGCTTCAAAGGTTTTACATTTGGTACAGTTAAGTGGAAGTTTATCAGATATCATAAATTTATGTGATTGTGTCATGCAAAATTTCAGATGCAGGAACATAAATGATTTACACCTTTTCAAACCACATTCAGTGGATTCAAACTTAAAGGAGAACTCGCGTGAAGATGTTTTCTGCTCTGCACATCCTCCTTGATAATTTCTTTGTGAATTGATGTTTCATGGGAATAATCCATTTTATGTCGGAGATAGAGCGCTTTCATTTTGCGTTAACCAACTGTATGGTGCTGCCATTAGATACGTCAGAGTTAAGGTAAAATTACGTCAGATTTGAGGAAGAATGACGTTCGAGTTGAGTGGAAGTAACGTTAGCGTTGTGATGAAGAACTGTGACGCTATCAATAACGTCGCCTCTGTTATGTCGCATGGAACAAGAACAACGTCACAACCCAAAGCTCCTCACTCTTCGCAAAGTAAACACATCCCAAATTATCGCATCAAATGGATTATTTCCGTGGAACACCTTATTTCACGGAGCATGTATATAGTGCAAAATCCTGAAGTAAAATGGCATTGAGGAGATTTCTCCTTTAAAGAATACACACATTTCCTCATGTAGTATTCAGCTGAAACATGATGTTCTACAAATAGTCGATCAATATATAAATATTATACTAATGCCATTTGTAAAGTAGGTAGCATTCCCAACAAAATGTTTTAGGATGACTCTTTCTTGGTAAAGCACAAATACTTGTGCTGGAATGACCAGTCATGTGCGAGACTTGAACCTGCATCCTCAGAGTTTCGCACCAAATAGCCGGCAGTAATTGCAAGTATTCTAATCCACTCAGCCACCTCAGCTCCCACAAACGAGGAAGTTCAGAGACTGGAATCGAGATTACAAACATTTACTACCCCTTTGGCAATTTGGTGCCAAACTTGAGGGTGCGGTTTGAGTCTCGCATGGGACTGGCCCATCAAGCACAAGTATTTGTGCTTTACCAAGAAAGTATCATCCTAAAAATAATTGGATATAAATTTCTAATTTGTTGATGCCGCAATTTTGTAGTGATATTGTCTGTAAACTGGACTTCTTCTTTTTCTTCTTCTAGAGCTACCATTGTCTCACAAGTTTAAAAGTTTTCGCCCAGGTGTGGACTCACAAGACATGTTGGGTTTCCACCCTGGTGTCCCGCTCTCACTGAAGAAATATGAGGATGTATCTGACCAGTAGTCATTAGTTGCTGTTGAAGATGGCCAGTACTTTATAACTGCTATTAATTGTATTATACAGTGGTCTTATCTACTGCTGACTATTCAGTAGGCTGATACCAGTAGAGTAAGTCTTTTAACTGCTGCTGACTGGTCAGCTGGCTACAGATCTACAACTGCTTTTGGATATGCTTATCATAAGTCGTAACTATTGTTGACTGATCAGCAAGCTACAGTAAACTACTTGTGCTCTACAATTGTTCTTAGGTATACTAACCAGTAGTCTTAAACTACTGTTGACTACAGTTGACTAATTATTCTACAACTACTTTCTTTATCTACTGTTGTCTGGTCTGTAGGCTACAAACAATGATTGGTGCTCTACAGCTACTCTTAGATATGCTAAGTGGTCTTTAATCTACCACTGACGGATCATTAGGCTACGGGCAGTGATTGCTGCTCAAAACTCAGGCACGGCGGAAGCAATTCAATGGGGGGGGGGAATCGGGGGTGTCACATCCACATGAAATGTTGGTACATGTTTTATACACTTTGGTGCATTTTCATTGAAGATTTTAAGGTGAAAATTTTCACAATTTCCTCCTTTCTAGAGGAAGAGGCAAAAAAAAAAAAAAAAAAATTATTCCTTGTGTTCAGATGAAACCATCTTCTTGTCAGTTTAAGTCAAATTCAACTTCTAACACCGGCAAATGAAACTGATAATAATGAAGACTGTGCTCATCATTGCTGGAGTTAACACTGGAACACTGCCCTCAGATATGCTAACTGATAGTCTTTCATCTATTGGTGACTGTTCAGTAGGCTACAGACTGTTCAGTAGGCTACATACAGGGGCTGATGCTCTACAAATGCTCTTAGGTATAATAATGATATTCATATCTTGAATGTGTTTGCTGGCAACATACACAAGATAGCCAGCTGGTTTGATTGACAGAATTCAAATGTTCTGTAAATTTTAATTCAACAAATGTTTAATTCAAATCATGGAAACAATGGATTAAATGTTATTGTCACAGATTGTTATTGTGCCTTGGTTTGAAGATCAGAGTTTGATATGACTCACAAATCTATTCGTTTAAATATAGTCCCGGTGCAATAGAAGACAAATTACTGTGTCGCACATATTTACGGTGAACATATTTTATGTGAGAACGTTCCCTGTGCTGTTACTACGTTTATGTTGTGAACCTATATTCTGCATTTTGTCTGTAATTTTAAAATAAAAAAGATTCTGAAATAAAACCTTTAGATCACCTCTTTTGTGTAAGTGTGTCGGCTATCGGGCCTGTGGAAAGTGACATCAATATGCTACAATACAAGTATGTAACCCTCCTTGTAAAGCCCGGCGCACATGAGAGCTATTCCCCGAGATAACGGCCTCAATTGCCTGTTGGCCCAGGGGTTATCTCGTGTGCGGGCAGTTTTTGGTGAGGTTTTTTTCACACTAAGTCAGGTGAAAAATATCAAACCTAATTCTGCCTTGCGAGGCGAAATCCTCACCTGTGTGACGAACGTAAACTAACTGCTCAGCAGTTTCATTCGACGGGCCAATGAAACGCACCTTATATACACGTGGTTTTTATGTATGACTGTTCAAAATGGTCATTTTTACGCGAGCCCGGTCACATGAAAGATCACATGATCTTGAAGAAGGCGTTCTGTGGGAACTGAACTCAATTTGATGAACCTTTTGCTCACCATGTGCGCTGAAACCCCACCAGAGCTAGCCCCTGAAACAACCGGCAATTGAGGCCGTTGGCTCAGGGATAGCTCTCATGTGCGCCAAACTTTATGCGGTCACTTTCAAGCATGTTTTTAGGATGTCATAATATTGCGGTCTAGATGAATTTCGGGTCTGTGTAAAACTATTTAGTTTCTTCTGACTGGCATATGAGAAAAATATTGTCTCTGTCAGCTTTTGATCTCGACAATCTATCCACACTGTTGTCCTCTAAATGAGTTGTTTGGTCTCGACAATATATCCACTTTGTTGTATCTAAAATTATGAGCTTTTGGTCTCAGCAATCTATTTAAACTGTTTCGTCTAAATGAATCTCTGGTTTCACTTAGACGTTGAGAAAAATCTACTCAGATTGTTGTCTAAACGAATCTTTGCTCCCAGGGTAGAGTTGAATGAAGATCTCTAGTATGAGAGCAATATGCTGTCATCGAAATGAATCTTTGGTCTAGTTGTAAAGTTGAGAGAAGACTTCGGTTTTGGAACAAACTACTCACACTGTTGTCAGCTATATGAATCTGTGGTCTCAATTTGATAAAAAATCAATAGTTAACTCTGGATTAATTTTCTTATTTGCAGCGTGTAAAACAAAATGAACTCAACAAAATGACTACTGTTACTCCGTGGTATTTCAGCGAGCTAGCCTCTTTTGGATATGTTCGCATTAATTATTTCGTGCGGTTCACATATTGAACAAGTCTTCATTTCAAAAATATTGCACGTAATCCTTATAACATACGTCTCCAAAATGAATTTACGCCATTTATGTGTGGGACCGAAATATTTAGAGGATCATTTTTTCAATTACAGCCCGCGAGTAGTAAGGGGGGTGTAGGACTGATGACTGAATAAGGAGGGAAATAATGACGAAAGAATGACGTCAGAAGGTCAAGGTTAAAGGTTAGAGATGATAGGTCGAAGGTGGAAAGGTTGGCGTTGAAATTCAGCGAATCAGGGACAAGGATTTATTGAAACCGCGTTCAATGAGAGCATAGGGGTTCAAACCGGGTTAGCGTTGCAACGGGGAGTGAAACTTTATAGAATTCGCAACAGCTGAAGTAAAGAATTTGAAATTGGAGCAATAAAAAACGGTATGTCGATAGAACATGCGCAGTGTACAGCGTTGGAATTGTATATAAGGACGAGGTGCCTTAACGTACCTTACTCTACCACTCGTTAACATTCTGTCATCATCATGTTTCATTTGGGGTACAATGTTATCGCCAATATAGGGAACTCTAACGGACACGCCTACGTGGATATTACCTAGAGTAAAGATGTGGACCACTCCGACCCTTTTTCCAGTATAAAGACCGTACGTTTAACGCGGGAGGGCTGGGCTAAATTGATCGACTATGTCGTTGTGATCGACGACCTGATCGCTAACCAGACGGTAAATGCCGACCATTTGATGTTGTCCGATGACGTGTACCTGAATTTCAGCTTCTATCAAGGACAGGGTAAAATTCATGTTCGCCGCTGGAAGACGAACGAGTATAAGCGCAACAAAATCTATCCCAGCAAAACTGGGTTCACTTTGGATGTTACCATGTGGAGAAATTTGAAGAGTTATATCTCCAACATGGATACTGCATTACACGGCAAAGCGGCTATGTGGACCGAAGTTGATATTAGTTCATCAACAAAATCTTCACGGACTGTTATGTTGAAGGTCCTGACGAAACAACACTGCCAGGATTGTCAAATGGATCATCCCGGTCAGCGCCGACACGATTACATGATGATGCACCCTGACGAGCATGTCGACTGGCATTTAGATGAGGCCTTTCAACAGGTGGACGGAGATTTCATCCTCCAGGATTTTAAAACCAGGGTAGAACGCGATGAGACTGTGACTATTCACCCCATCTATATGCTGAACTATGACTCAAAATCCTGAAGAGATAACGAACTGAAAACCGAAGCCTTGAAAGAGCTTCTGGCAGAAAACCTGAAGACAGCTGACAATTAGCATAAATGTGTGGTGCTCTATTCGTGGATTACAATTGTAGATGGACAGTTGTAAACGTTAATTCAAATATTCAAGTATTGACATTGTTGAAATTTATATGCAACAATTACACCGTGTTTAGTTTCGAAAAGTGTGTATTAACATCGAATGAATACATGTGAACTATTTTCCTCAAGTTTCTTTCTTAGAAGTAAAATATCCTACATTTCACATTTTTGTGTTCTGTTTCTTTCTTTGCATGCACACGCATATTTATAGAGCATGGGTAGAAAGGTATTCAGTTATTCCAATCTCACGTCTGTGCGGACATGGCACCTAAGTCGCTCAAGTCGTCGCTGAACAAGCTGTAGGCCCTATTATCAACTATCAAAGCTGCCTATAGCGATGTTACGGCGTTATACAAGGCTGCGAGAGGTTCGGGTCTTAACGTTTCTTACAACCAGACCCGTAACTGGTTGAAGGAGCAAGATACCTATACATTGCACAGAACTGCCCGAAGGAATTTTCCACGCAATAGAGTAATAGTTCAATTTATAAACCGACAGTTTCAAGCTGATCTGGTGAATATGGGCTCCTTGGCGAAAGAAAACGATAACAAAAGGTACATTCTGACTTGTATCGACGTGTTCTCGAAATATGCCTGTGCCATTCTCGTGAAAACCAATACGGGCGAAAACGTCGTCAATGCGTTCAAAACGATCTTCAAGAGTGGTCGTAAACCCGTTTATCTACAACCGAATTTTTTAAAGTTTTTGAAGTTTTTGAATTCTAAAGTCCAATCTTAGCTTAGATCTCAAGAGGTGTACTGTTTCCACACCTTTAACAGGTTAGGACCAACCGTCACAGTTCGGTATATCAATATCTGATAATTCTACGATCGGTTGCACTTTTAGTGATAAATTGATAGTTGAAATATGACACTAATATCTATTCGCATCTCTGAAAAACACATTGGCGAGTTTACATTCAGGGTTTTGCATAAATTAATTTATTTCGAAAAAACCTCAAACGCGCAAGTTTTGCTACTTTCCCGGTGGATTTTTTTTGAAAACTTGCTACCAATAATTAAGCAGTAACATGAAAAGATGCGTCAAATAATAAAACTTCATTTCAGGATCGTATTTTTATAAATTTCGTTAAATTAAAAATCTCACAGTTCGGCAGAAAAAATGATTTTGTGAATAACTTCTACAAAACAATTTTGCCGATTATGAAATTCTTAAACGCATAGTTTGGTCAGTAGGTGCAAGCATTCCATGTGATAAAATGGAAAAAGAAATAGCACTTTTACCAGAATCCACGCATAGTCACTTTTTAGCTAAAAGTGAATTTTCAGGAAATGTTTTGCATATTATAGAATTCTAACTATCTCAGGATTTGTAGCGGCATTATACGGATATTTTTTCGTCAAAAAGATTCATTACACTATCGGGATCATGAAATATTCGTTAAAAAACGCTTGTATGGGAAGGTATGGGTTGACCCTAACCTGTTTAATCAGACGAAAGCGTCCGTGGTGGAACGACTCAACCGTACGATCAGGGAAAGACAAAGAAAATATTTTACCGCGAAAAATACTCAGCGATACATAGACATCTTGCCTAAACTGATGCGTGGGTACAACCAAGCATATCATCGCAGCATAAAAATGGCACCAGTGCACCTCAACGCGAAAAACGAAAGACAGGTGCAAATTATAATAAAATTTATGCGGCGACACTGCACGCCTGAAGGCAATTAAGTACAAGTTTAAAAAAGGCGAACGAGTGAGAATCAGTAAAGTAAAGCGCACGTTTGAGAAAGGTTATCTTCCAAATTGGACAGACGAAATTTTTTATCGTCAAATGACTGATTGCGCGAGGTCCAGTCGTCTACAAAATGGAAGACATCAACGGAGAAGAGTTGAAAGGTAATTTCTACGAAAATGAACTACAAGACGTCGTGGAACACACGGATGCTTATCATATCGAGAAGTCCTCGAGATCAAAACAACACCGCGGAAGGATGAGTCATCTGGTTGAATGGAAAGGGCGGCCCAGTTTCTTCAATTCTTTGGTGACGTCAACGCAGATGAAAAGATTATAAATGTCAGAGGTGTAAACAATATTACTTCATGGGGGGGGGGACCTTTCAGGCTCAGACTCCCCCAGTACACTATAGAAGGACATGCCCGCTAGCAAATTGTACTTACTTACCACGGTGTTTACCGGGCGAGGGTTTCAGAAGCCCGATACTTGGCAGACGATGACGCGAGCTGTTACATCTTTGTAGAAATATGAGCGGGTCACTGACAGTTTATTCGAGGATAAAGTGTATAACGCTGGGAGAATTTAAGTCCTCGAAATCTATACTAGGGATGTATGCGCAGACCTCTCCGAAGACCTGTCGACGCAAATTTGGTGTTATTATAAACAACTCATGCAAACACATGGCAGCCATTCGAACAATTTTGAGCCGTCATGGACACACGTTGAAAACATTCGTTTACGTGCATGATATCAGGTCCTACTGGTAGCGGTAACACTTATTTTGCTGCTAACACGTGTCTGAACGCATTCATCCGCTTATCAACAAAGTGATTTGGTGTTATGGAGAATGGCAACCGTTCTATAGTAATATACGGAACGTGACATTTCACGAAGGGCTTCCTCAACTTTCTGACTTGGACACCTCTGGGAACACTTTAATCGTCATCGATGATCTTATGCCAGAAGCGGATGAGAAAGTGATAAATCTGTTTACCAAAGGCAGTCATCACCGTAGCATAAGCGTCATATACATCGTACAGAATTTGTTCCACAACAGCAAAGAGCATAGAGCCATCAGTTTAAATACGGACTACATGGTTTTGTTTAAAAATCCACGAGATGCCTCGCCAATTTCGACGATAGCTGAACAGATATATCCCGGGAAAACAAAATTCGTCCGAGAGGCCTTTGATGACGCTACGTCAGATTCGCACACCTATCTCCTTATCGATTTGAAATAGTATACACCTGAACATTTACGGTTACGAAGTCACATCTTCCCGGGGGAAATTCAGCACGCGTACATGAGTAAATTATAAAAGGTCTGAATATCGAGAGAACCCGCATCAGTCCGTTAACAACCGTCATGTCGTCAAGACTGAGAAAACACGGTCCTACGCTCAAAGCGTTAACCACAGCGAATCCCGAATTGACGAAGACCATTATTAGAGGGGTGAATAAGGAACTAGTGAACTGTTTGTGCGAATGCGCCTCTAATGTTTTGAAAGGGAACGTCCAGAAAGCGAAGTTGGCACGACATAAAACAGGTCTCCGGACATTAGGCAAAAATTCTGTCGCTCTACAGAAAGAGAAGTAGATCTTACAGAAAGTCGGTTACCTGGGCGCTTTACTAGCTCCGCTGGCTGCAGCTGTGCTCGGCCCCATCGTTTCGGGCTTGTTTGGTCAGAAGTAATGGAATATGCAAAAAAGATTGCTCTTGTGGAACCCAGCTTGTTGGAATCGCTACAACAACAACAACTCCCTGTTGCCCGCGGTCAGAGCGATACATAACATGAACGATGACATGCGTAACGTGCTGCAACGTACCGATTTGACAGATGAAGAGAAAGTGAAACAGTACAATCAGACTCTACAGCATTATTTGATATGCATGGACCAATACCTTCATCGTTAACCCCCCCTTGAAAGTTCAAATGGTTCATCAACCCGTCCTAGCGTCTAGACCAGTTCCAGGGCCCCTCCCTGAACCAGTACCGGTGTTGCCCCTGACGGGCGCAGACTCCACACGGTATCCAGGAAAATGTAGAAAGAGACATCATTGATTGTACCACAGTCTATGCAGAAGAAAGCGGGCTTGCTTATTAAACGTTTTAAAACAGTAGTGATATTGCCTGGAATGATAAAGGGTAACTGATGTACATGTACAGGAAATACGTCGTTCCTAATACGAATGTTGCAGACTTGGTGAATGATGCTCTTAGACATCGTCAACAATTTTCACCGAGCGACTGGGAGGTCTCCTCGCAAGGATTAAATGACATCAATGTTCCACAAAAACTGGTTGGTAATAAGAAACGTGGGAATGGATGCAGAGACCGCAGTTGGTTCGGGAGAGGGGAATATCGCCTCAGACAGGTTCTGTCCGGTTCACAGTCAGAACGTCTCGGAGAAGGTCCAGACGTCAATCGATGCATTGGGTTAATTACTGATGTGCATAAAAGATATCCGTAGAGGAAATTAGACAGTCGTCGACTGTTCAGCGGACGATGTGTTACCTCACTCTCCCCAGAATTGACTGGAGAATGGAAAGCCGGGCTGGTGGAAATACATTACCCTGATACGTGGTATAACGTCTACTCCAAAACAGTTTGGATGAAGATAAAAGTGGATAAGACAGAACATTCGGTTCAACTTAGGAGAGGATATTATTCCTTCGGAGACATACTAGTGAAAGCCCTGAATGACCTCATAGGTCAAGGTGGGAGAAAAAAATTGCAAAAACGCTTGTATTTTGACTTCAGCAAGTTATCTGAAAGATGTAAAACTGTGTCCACTGTTGGGATTGAAAAATGCCAAATACGGATACGGAACCCATACGGGTCACAGAGTCGTCGACATCGAACAAGATCGTCACGTCCTTTATTTGTACACAGACATTTTTGAGCCTCATATTGTGGGTGATAGCTTCGTTCCCCTTATAAGGATTATCCCCGTCAATGGCAACCACGGTGAATACAACAGCCAATCGTACGAAAACGTGAAATATTTTCGCATGTTTAAGAAGAACTTCTCTACCGTAGAGATCGATATAAGAGACGACACGGGTGAAAAAAATACCATTTGAACGTGGGAAAGCGGTCCTTACACTTCACGTCCGAAAGCGTCCGCCTACAGATTTCCTATAGTCCTGTACATCGACAGAAGAGTGCCGTTTCGTTCCGACCCTAACAAATAGATCGCTTATTTTACAAAGCAAAGCGGGCATGGTCTACCTGTATTCATGGGCACCAGACAACAGAGGGGACACGGTCTGGGGAATATTCTCGGAGGACTTGTCAAAACTGTTATTCCTCTCGTAACTCGAGACGCTAAAGCAGTAGGTAAACAGGCGGTTCATCGGTGATATGTTAAGCGGGGCAAAACCGAAAGAAGCAGCCAAATTACAAGCGTCTGGTCCGTCATTCATAATTCAGCCGTCGTCCATTAGAGAATATCCGCGTCCATAATCCAAAGACCTATTCCATATTCCATATAACAGTATTAGCACCAAATTCAAAAAGACAATCATAGTATACATAAACATAGGCTTGTTTCCTGCAAGAGAGAAGCGGTCATCAGTTTTCAATGATGCCGGCAAGACATCATGATGTTCCAAAAATATCAAATCCGTATCGCTGATCAGTATTCTTAATCCAAAATATTCGTTGTAAAGTCGTCATCTAAAGAATGATGTATCTCAGTCACGCTTTGATTGTGACTGTTCATATGAGCACCATAAGGATCTTGAAGTCCATGGTTTCATACGGCCCCTAGCCCCGGGTTAAGCGGAATTAGACACAAGTTACGAAACGTAACACCATAGATCTTGCACGCTACTGTCGTATTTTGCTATCAGCGTGCGATATGTATCGCCAAATTTGAGAAACTGATGATGTAACCCTGTTTTATAAGTTTCTGCAACAATGTTTTGTGACGTTGATTAAAATCGTCACAATTAACACAGGATCTAGCAAATGCTACTAGGCGGGATATGTATACGCCATATGCAGGTCCCACTGGAATATTACTGTCCAGAAAGGGATAGTTTACGATGTCGAAATTGTAATCATCTCTTTTGTCATACAATCGACGAGAGAGAAGACCCGCTTCATTTTTATAGAGATATAGGTCTAAATAGGATGTGCCTGTAGGGTTATCTGTAGTTTCCTTCAAATCCAGTGAAGGTGGATATATATCCTTCATTGCGTCATTTATATAGCGATTATCCACAGCAAGAAGATCGTCTATATAGCGCTCGGTGTCAGTATAATGTGTGAGTGGGGTGTCATGTCTGCCTACGGCATGATATTTCAGTGGGACAGCACTATAAAATGGCAGCATTAGATCTGCTCTGTTACGAGTAGGTACCCCTGCCCCTGCCCCTCCCCTCCCTTCCCTTCCCCGTCGTGATATAGCTGAAAAAATGTTGAAAGCGACGTTACACCCTATTCACTCACTCACTCACTCGTCTATATAGCGTTTGGTGAATGAGAAGGAACGGGCTTTAAATGGATCGGTTTTTGAAAGCGCCTGCATATAGTCATATTCATAAGAGAACAGATATAGGTCAGCCGATTGGGGTGCACAATTAGTACCCATTGGAATACCTATATGCTGTTGATCTATTGTGTTGCCAAATTTCACATAGATATTTTTAATGAGAAATTCAAGCAACTCTATAAACAAAGAAACATCCCATGAATGATATCTCTTGTATGTAGTACAGCTAAAGAATGCTTTATGGCTTCCGACATTAATATATCAATACGGTCCTGATGAGGGATTGTAGTATAGAGAGTCGAGAAATTCCATGTGGGTACATGTCTGTGTGGTATGTGACCTTTAGCATCAAGTTCTTCCGTAAGACATTTTGAGTTTTTCAATATCCACATACATTCAACGCCAGAGTTTTTAGAAATAGTGGCGCAATACCTTTCCCAAAATGTTTTACCTCCTGAAGGGCCCTCGTCAACAGGGTTGAAAGAAGCTTGGTGGTGCAGCTTCTAGAACCAGCTATGAATCTAGCTTTGTATGGTGATTTATGCATTTTGGGAGTCCAGTATACTTTTGGTATATCGTTATGTTTGGTTGGAGGACAAATACCTCTTCCTGGGAAACGTTTTGTGATTGTTAAATAAATCTTCCAGAGTAAACGCAGTTTGAGAGTAAGCAGACGTATTTGATGACGATATGTTTACATTCAATTCTACAACCAGCACCTGGTAATAGTAATATAAACGGAAAAGCACTCCGAAACCAGGCAGTCGGTCTATAATATGGCTTTAATTCACCCCCAATCGTGCGGTTGTGTCAAGGGTGAGGTGGATTTATTTACTTTGCCGCCCACAGAGACACGTGTAGAACACGGCCAATGGGTCGAACATCACCTGCTCTCTAACGTTGCTGACAGGAAAGTATTTTTGGGTCGGGAGACGATTATATTGATCTGGCAATTTCAATGCTGTACGTGAAAGCCATGTTAGTAACTGCCGGTGGAACAGACCTGGGCGAGCAAGACGACGTGGGACCGGTGAATTTATAGCTTCATTCTCTATTCAGTCAAATCGATTTCAGTATCAACGAAAAACTCATCTCATCCAACAAAAATCATTATCCATATAGGAGCTATTTGAAGACGTTACTCAGTTACGGGAACAAAGTCAAAACCACCCAGCTGACGGCCTCGTTATGGAGCAAAGACGCCTCATCATATAGAAGTAGCCGATAACCGATGACTGACTCATCGTAAACAGTTTACTAAAAGAAGCAGGTCTGTTGACATGATGGGAAAATTGCATCTAGACATGTTTTTACAGAATAGGAATTTGCTGAACGGAGTTGACATCAAACTTCTTCTTGTGCGCAGCAAAGATGCCTTTGCATTAATGTCTCCAACACAAAATGCTGCCTATAAAATAAAGATCCAAGAGGCATCTCTCTTTACCCGAAAAGTGAAGCTGAACCCGAGTGTACAGTTAGGACATATCAAGGCCTTAGAGAAGACTCCCGTGGTTTATCTGCTCACCAGAGTAGACGCCAAAGTATTTTCGGTTCCACGAGGAAAACTAACAGTGAACCAAGAAAATTTATTTCTGGATCAACTTCCGAGGCGTCTTGTCATCGGCTGCGTGGATACAGACGCTTTCAATGGGGTATTTAATAAAAATCAGTTCAACTTCCGGAACCTGGACATAAATCATTTATCGATTCACGTTGGTGGTCAACAAATCCCATCGAAACCGTTACAGCCTGGCTTCAGAGGAAACAACTACATCAGAAACTATCTGGGGCTGTATACAAGCACTGGGCAGCTCTTTAAGGACGGAGGGCCCTCGGTGGCCGAGTGGTCTAAGGCGCTTCGCTGGTGACTGCTAGCCTCACACCGCTGAACCGGCAAGGGTTCGAGCCCAGTTGGTCCATGTGTGAAAGTTTGTCAGTTACTTGCCGAAGGGCGGTGGTTCTCTCCGGGTACTCCGGCTCCCTCCACCAACCAAACTGACTGTCACCATATGAGTGAAACAAACTTGAGTGTGACATTAAGCCAAATTCCCTCCCTCCCTCTTTAAGGACGAGGGCAAAGATATAAGTAGGAGTGACTTCGGTTCGGGGTATACATTGCTTTGTTTCGACTTAACTCCTGATTTAGCAGACGGAAGCCATTTCAACTTGGTCAAACAAGGAAATCTGCGGCTGGAGATGCACTTTGCCGAGCCTTTGCTCGATACCATCAAAGTCACATGCTACGGCGAATTTGATAATATTCTGTACATCGACAGCAGAAGGAATATAATATCCGATCACACTACATAATAAACACAGCACAGATACGAAGTATCTTGGAGCGGGATCGTGTCACAAAAGCTAGTTTCAAAGGCGTGTTCCCTAGGAACAAATTACCCAAGCGAGTGCCTAAAACGTTCACCGCATTGTACGTGTGCAATATCGATAAACATGGCAGGCCCGATGCCATATACATCGATGAGCAACGAAGAGGAACTTATTTCGATTCATAAGCCCAAAGTAGTGGATATAGGGCAACTAAAGCCTTTTTTCACCCGGATGTAACTATGACGTCACAACTGGCTGGTTTTGTAACTAGGCTTTTGATTGGTTGAATTGTAAGTGTGAGGTTGAATTTGATTGGTTGAGGTGTCGTCCCTGTTGTAAAGCAAGATGGTGGGTGTCGGCCATGTTGTAAAGCAAGATGGCGG
Source organism: Hanleya hanleyi (assembly GCA_036873755.1). Taxonomy (NCBI): domain Eukaryota; kingdom Metazoa; phylum Mollusca; class Polyplacophora; order Lepidopleurida; family Hanleyidae; genus Hanleya; species Hanleya hanleyi. Next base: position 1,547 of record JAVTVY010027341.1, on the reverse strand, counting down.
CGTGGTTCGGGCATGTTCGGGCATGTTCGGGTAAAAAAAAGTTCCGGCAAAAAAAAAAAAAAAAAAAATGTATTCATGCGCGTTGATGCGGTTTGGCCGTGGTTTTGGCGGTGATTCGGTCTCGGGAAAAAGCTTCCGCGGAGAAAAAGTAGTCCCTAGATAAAATGGTCCGATGGGGTCGAGTGAGGTATCAAAGTGAAGGTTAGGTGAAGGAGCATCTAATGGGGTGGGTGTGGGGTTGAAATATCGTCATTCTGCGCATGCGCGGCGGCCGAAGGGTATGAAAATAGCCTTTTTGGAGCTAGGGGAGCCCCTAAGGGTCCGATGGGGTCGAGTGAGGTATCAAATTGAAGGTTAGGTGAAGGGGAATCTGATGGGCTGGGCGCGGGGTTGAACTATCGGCATTCTGCGCATGCGCGGAGGCCAAAGGGTATGAAAATAGCCTTTTTGGAGCTAGGAGATTGACTACTGGTCCAGTGGGGTCGAGTGAGGTATCGATGTGAAGCTTTCGTGAAGGGGCATCTGATGGGCTGGGTGTGGGGTTGAAATATCGGCATTCTGCGCATGCGCGGTGGCCCAAGGGTATGGAAATAGCGGTTTTGGAGCTAGGGGAGTCCCTAATGGGCCAATGGAGTCGTATGAGGTATCAAAGTGAAGCATTCGTGAAGGGGCATCTGATGGACTGGGTGTGGGGTTGAACTATCGGCATTCTGCGCATGCGTGGTGGCCCAAGGGTATGTAAATAGCCGTGTTGGAGCTAGGGGAGCCCGTAATGGACCAATGGGGTCGAGTGAGGTATCAAAGTGAAGCATTCGTGAAGGGGCATCTGATGGGCTGGATATGGGGTTGAACTATCGGCATTCTGCGCATGCGCGGTGGCCCAAGGGTATGGAAATAGCCGTGTTTGGAGCTAGGGCAGCCCCTAATGGACCAATGGGGTCGAGTGAGGTATCAAAGTGAAGCTTATGTGAAGGGGCATCTGATGGGCTGGGTGTGGGGTTGAACTATCGGCATTCTGCGCATGCGCGGTGGCCCAAGTGTATGAAAATAGCCGTGTTGGGATGTAGGGGAGCCCCTAATGCACCAATGGGGCCGAGTGAGGTATCTAAGTGAAGCATTCGTGAAGGGGCATCTGATGGGTTGGGTGTGCGGTAGGAATATCATTCTGCGCATGCGCAGATGCAATACGGAGGTCTCGTCCAATCAGAAGCGAGTATTTCAAATCCGTCCCAGAGCTCTCGTCCAATCAGAAGCGAGTACTTTGACCCGGTGCATTATGGGACATATCCAAGATGGCGGCACGTATGTTCAAGATGGCGGCACATCCGGTGTCGAAAACTGGCCATTTTGTCGGATGTGATCACTCAGTGTCGAAAACTGGACCCTGTATGACGTCACTTCCGGGTTTTTCACTAAAAACTACCTCCAAACATAGAAGAGTTCCTAATGTTTCCTCTTAGACGTCCGTATGTTCAATCGCCGGTGTGTTTTCCCGCCCCGCTCTGCCCCGGCCCCCAGCGCGAGCGCGCGCGAGTTCTCCGGAAGTG